>OY757924.1:25149381-25389381 GCA_963585895.1 Sepioteuthis lessoniana
ACACACAAAACATAACATTTCAAAGCAAGGACAAAATTCTACCAAGAACCTGGTGCGAATGCACGAAGACATTACCAGTAATCAGATGCAAAGGCAGCAAAACAATTTTGGAACAAAATATGGGAAGGGAGAGATCATAATAGAAAAGCCGATTGGATTAACAACACGGAAAAAGAGTCGCAAATTGTCGGAAAAGAACCTAAGGCGGAAATATGCCTCGATTCTCTCAAAGCAACATTAAAAAAATATCAAATTAGAAAACTCCAGGCCATGATGGCATACACGGATTCTGGTTTAAAAAATTCACTTCCATCCATGACAGATTGACTATCGAAACGAATAAGATGCTTGGAAGAAGCAGATATACTCGAATTGATGACCAAAGAAAAGTCTACTCTGATCTAAAAATACCCCCTCAAAGGGACTGCTCTCCAACAACTACAAACCCATAACGTGCCTACCGATAATGTGGAAAATACTAACGGCACAAATTAGGGAGAAGATTTACAACTCGCTAATAAGCTGCCGACTGTTCCCCGAAGGACAGCAAAACGAGACGTAAAAATTTTGCTCTGGCGTGGATTGACTACAAAAAGGTATGTGATATGGTCCCCTAAAGCTGGATAATAGACTGTCACAAAATGTACAAGATATCCGACGAAGTCATAAAGTTCATCGAAGAACCCATGAAAAATTGGAGAGTGGAATTGACAGCAAGAAGAAAACCATTACTATTTGTGATAGTGAATATGCCATTCAACGACGTACTTAGGAAATACACAGGAAGCCACAAGCTTCATATACCCACAAAATGTTTAACGAACTAATGTACTTAGACAATACCAAACTGTCAAAAATGAAAAAGAATTGGAAACCATAATGTAGTCTTTGTGAATATAGAGGCTGGATATAGGGATGTTATTTGGCATAGTAAATTGTGCAGAAAGTGATAAATGACGGAAGGAATATAACTACCAAATCAAGAAAAAATCAAAACGCTCGGAGAACAGGAAACTTTTAAATACTTGGAAATATTGGAAGCGGACGTCATCAAACAAGCGGAAAGGAAAGAAAAATTTAAAAAGTGTAATTGACGAGAACGAGAAAACATAATCGAAACCAAATTATATAGTAAAAACCTCATAAAGGGACAAACACCTGGGCTGTCGCATACGTAAGATACTTGGAAACATTCTTAAAGTAGGCAAGGGAAGAACTTCAATAAATAGACCTGAGAACAAGAAAAATCATGACTATGCATAAAACCTTACATCCCAGGGATGACATTGATAGGCTATATGTATTAAGAAAAGAAAGAGGAAGAGGACTCATCATCGTTGAAAATAGCGTCGCTATCTTGATGAAACGACTCATAAATTTCATAAAAAATAACAAAGAAAGGTTAATTACAGCAACCAGAAACAACACAAACACAAGGATCAATCAATAGGACAACAATAACCAGAAAATAAAAATAGCAAGAAAAACAATTGTATGGATATTTCAAGCGACAAACGAGCGAAATCCCACATTAGAAGACTTAGACATGGCTAAGAAAGGGAAACTAAAAGAGAGAAACTGAATCTTTTCTAAACGCTACATAAAACAATGCCATATGTTACAGGAAAAATAGATAAGACGGAACAAAATAGAAACTGTTGGTTAGGTGGTGATAAAGATAAAATAATCAATTACATAATAAGTGAATGCAGCAAATTAGTGCAAAAAGAGTAAATAAAACGAAACACGACTTGGTGGGGAAGGTGATCAACTGGAAATTGTGCAAGAAATTGAAGTTTGATCCAACGTATTAGTTGGTATATGTACAAACGGGAATTCGTCCTAGAGAATGAGATGCACAGAGTTCTCTGGGATTTTTAGATACAAAAAGATCACCTTATCTCGGCCAGACGGCCAGACCTATAGATAGTCAAAAAAAAAAAAAATTGCTGAATTGCAGACTTTTCCGTACTGGTAGAGCACAAAGTAGAATTAAAAGAAAAGTGAAAAGAGAGAACTGAAAATGCTATTGAACATGCCGGACATGAATGCTGTCAGACAGCCTCGACCGACTCTTTCGGGAACCAGGACACAACCGACCAGATCTGTGTACCGACCAACACGGCCAACCAAAGTGTGCCCTAACCAAGGGCTGGGAGGAAGCTCTCCATGAGTAAATAGGGTTAGTATTTATGAAAGAGGAAGTGTTCATTATCGTGTAGATAGGTCACTATAACAATTACTCAGCGTGCTTTGTCGAATGTCAAGAAACTTAATTCACATATATAGTTATGATTACAATCGGTTATAAAGAAATTAACCAAATCTCAGCATTAGATTACTCATAAGGAGTTGATATGCCATTTAAAAAATTAACGAAGCCAAACCAAGTTTCAAATCATTTTCTGAGTCTAAACTAGTCTGGTTCAGAGCCATTATAATGGAGCATCCTAGTGGAGATTAAACTCTTTATACAAGTAAATAGTCCATAAGTTTGCTGTTAGGCCTGGGTAATTGTATGTCGTGTTATATGATTCAGAGCGCAATCATACAGTTTTTGAATCCCTTTTTGTTCAATTTCTTTATTTGGTATCCGTTTATCTAAATCGTTCACTTATTAATACATCGTGACATGTAGATTCTCTTTCTGACTCCTTTATGCTTCTTTTGTCAGTCTGTCTCGTATTTATTATTATTTTCACGTTGCATAGTCAGTATTCTATAGAAATTTTATTCAATTTTTTAATCGTTCATTATTACATTTTCTTACTCTCTTAAGATTTTAAGTTTGGTTTAAAAGTTAACGTCATTGGAAATAGACGCGATGAGTTAAACTCTACACTTGGATTTGTTTCTTTTTTGTATTTTAATTCACACCAATGCACGAATCTATTTATCCCACCACAGCTACAGGTAAATAGTTGGATTGGCTGGGCTCTTTAATCTTGTTATGGTAACCTGTCTTGGAGAAAATTAGCTGTACTCGTCTTGACCTTGAATCGCATACTGATTGATGGATTGTGAAAATACATGCCCAGATCTTAATTTCTCTTCCTTTGTTTTTCATGTTTCTTTTCTTATTTAGCTTGAATTTTCAGTTTTATTTCCTTAGCAGGCCATTTTTTATTCTAAGGAAAAAAGTTATTTTTTAAAAGTTCTATACATTTTAGTCATGAGAAGAAGCTGGAGGTTGGTATATTTTCCAAGATAGACAATCATAGAAACGGGTCGTTTATCGGATTTCAATAATGGGATTAGATCAGGTTATGTGATATCAAATGCACAATACTCCATATGCGAAAAACTAGAAACTTTAAAATAAGATTTCAGAACTTTAGAATTTTTACATTAACAGTTGTGAAGTCTAAATGATTTACGAATATTCATTTCTTTTTAGAGATTTTAGATTTAAAATATTTTTTATTTGAGTATATTTTTTGACAGTTGTACGACATAATTTTTCCAGCTATTAGGAAATGCCACATTCATTTCATTGGCATCTCTTTATGTTTTTTTCTCACTTTATATTTACCAACCTAATTATCTCATTATATATATATATATATATATATATATATATATATATATATATATATATTCTGTATACGATTTTACCAGAAGAAATTAGTATTTAAATTCGGTTTGGTTGTCAAAAAACACCGCTAAAAACATTTTCCTTCAAGTTGAACAAACAAATAATTCAAATAATTCGCTTCTCATTGCTGCTTCTTGAGAATTAAAGACAGAAATATTATTTAAAAAATATTAACATTTTATTTTCTAATAAACATAATAAAGCATGTCAGTATTTATATTTTGTAATGTGCATTATAAATTAATGGAAAAGTTATATTGTTAGATGAAATAAAAAGTTATTTTTTAAAATCTTGTCGGGTATCGGAAAAAATATAAATGCATGTTTAGTTTGTCATTTGAAGAAGATAATTTGAATTCTTCGGCTTAAATTCCTTAAAAAACAGTTGCAATCATACGAAATAAAAGCAGATTTTTTGCATGTTCAAATACTAATGGTCAGTACTTTTTACGCCGCCATGTCCCCGCAGGCTTGCAGGGTGCCGTTCGTTTCCGCCAAGTCCACCAGTTAAAGTAGGGCCCACACATAGGCTGTGGTTTGCCAAACGCTATTTATTGTTACAGATATCACCAACTCCCTATCGGAACCACATTTTAAAGCCACTAGGTGAGTTCTAGATGAATTATTAAAATTCAACACAGATAACTGGCTAGCTTTCCCTCTCAAATCAAGGTCTTCGATAAATACATTACTTCCACAACAAAAAGAGGACTCTGAACTGCCGTGTTTGGATTAACAAGATTAATAACAATGTTCTTTTATTGAATAAAAGAAAGAAACAAAGATAAAAACAATCCAGGTAAATGTCAGGAGCGGGAAAGTCTTTCTTCTAAATAGCGGAAGGTGAGAATATAGTTCGTCAGCGGTAGATACGTTCCGCTTTCCCTCAGGCTTTGGGATTTAATGGTAGAGCTCGTGCTCCAAATCTCAAGTCTATCATTAGGGGAATATCCCCCTGTCGCAGCTTCTTTCCCTACAACCCGGCGAATGTATGAGGGTGTAATATTTCCTCGTCACAACTTGCTAAATGCTTCTAAAAACTATTTTATAAATACTGCTCCAAATCAAGTAAACAGTCAAAAGTTTGGCACAATACATATTTTAGTTATGTGGATGTTCATGTACTTGAAAAATATTCATTAACTATCGATATATTTTTCTTTGTCTATAAATCTTGCACAAAAACGTATTTACTCAACCTCTCTGCCACGTACAGGATGCGATGGAAGGATATTTCTTCGGCGATTAGAATTTAGAGGTTTCCTTCTCCGAGGCTGGTTGCCACACCAAGGTAAAATAACCTTACAATTTACCTTTTGCGGTACTATGTGAAACGCTGTCTCGTACAGCTTTTGAACTCAGTTATCCAGCTCCAATTTCTGCGACGCGAACTAGTACACCACAAGTATCGTATGTATGTATGTATGTATGTATGATCTAGTTAATACTTATTTTCAACTCTTATTCATTGTTTTGATGATTGATTTGGTTTGGTTTTGTGGTATGTTAACTCATGCTAAGTTATTAAAACCAATTCCCCCTTTTTACGAGCATTTTTATGGTTTCAAGTAACTAATGATAATAATCATTTGTAAAGAATAATATCTTCAAGTAACTATTCCTAAAACAAATAATTCGCATACAATTATATGGTCACAATTATTAATAATACTGATAATTTGAACTCAATTATGTATATGGTTTTAACTATTTCACTCTAATACTTATAATATATACAAATTTATTTAGTTTCAAATAACATTCTTGTTTGTTTGCACACAGTTCTATGATTTCAAGTATTCTTACCTAATTCTAATGATTTGCACTGGTTTCTTTATCTTATACTAATTATTTGTACATACTTATCTAATTTAAAATAATCCCATTTTAAGAAAAAATAATAATCCATTGTAAACAGATATAATATCTTCAAATAAGTATTTTTGATAGTTTGTATTATTGTACAGTTCAAGTATTCTTATAATTTTCAAACGGGTCAGTCTGCCTTATTCTAATAGGTCCAACCACACTGATTTGGGCGTATTGGAAAAAAATGACTCCTCACTAGCCAGAGTTTGGAACTAGTTTTAAATTGAAACGCCCTCATTTGATGTCATTTTTTATTTCTGTCATATTTCTTTTAATGCCCTTCAAGTTCTCCATATTTTCTTTGAGATGCATTTTTATTTTAAAGGAAAAGGTTTCGTGTACATTGAGCATGCCACATTTGCTGCATTCTGTTTCAAGAACATAAAAATATGGAAACTGGTTTCATATTTAGTTTAATTTGGAACTGACCCCTAAGACTTCGACTCGACAGCAGTGTCGATGCTCAAATATGATCATTTTATTTTATAAGTTCCCTCGCTATAAGGTAAATAGTAACATTATTATTCTTCCACACGGATGAATTTGGCATAATCTGCATAGGTTGATATGCCATTAAATAACGAAACTGGAACCCAAACTGAACTATGATAATTGCTAAGCTTTATCTAAGTTTTAAAACAGATTAGATTTTTTTCTCGATGCTTTCTTTTCAATCCTTATATCTATCTATCTATCTATCTCATATTTGGCCTTTCTCGTGGTCATAGATGATTTCAAATCTTCTTTCTTTCCAGCAATAGAGTCTAAAGTCCTAAGATTTTATATATATCTATATCTATATATATGTGTGTGTGGGATGTGTGTATGAAAATTTCTTGGAGTAGATTAAACAATACATCTTTATCTGATTAAAATTATGTGGTCAAGTTATATTCGAAAGCTCTTAATTCATTACAGCTCTGAAATCAAGTAATTGTTACTAGTAAGACGACTATTATTATTATTAGAGTTTTTCACATCAGCGTTAGCTTATGGTCTTTTACTGGAGTTTCAGTGACAGCAAGTCTCCTCAAGTTTACAGGACTCTTCTTAGTATTCTAGCCGTTCTCTATAGTGTAGTAGTTTGGATGGTCTTTACTCGTCCGCCAACTTCCAAGTCCTCTAGTAATCCTTTAGTTACTGTTCCAAAAGCACCAATTACAATTGGTATAATTGTCACCTGCATGTTTCATAGTTTTTTCAATTCCCTAGCAAGATCAAGGTACTTATCCTTCTTTTCACATTCTTTCAGTTTTATTCTGTGGTCAGCCGGGACAGCAAAGGCCACAATTTTGCAAGTTCTTTTTTCTTTGTTGATTATTATTAGGTCTGGTCTTCTGGACGAAATTAGGTGATCCGTGCGTATGTCAAAGTCCCATAGGAGTTTATGTGTGTTATTTTCTAGGACAGGTGCTGGGTTGTGCATATACCATTTGTTCGTATGGTCAAATTTCAATTTCTTGCACATCTCCTTGTGGATCACCTTGCCGACCCAGTCGTGTCTAGTCTTATATTCCTTCTGCGCTAATTTGTTGCATTCGCTTATTTTGTGATAGATAGTTTCATCTCTGTCACCGCATGGCCTACATTTGCTATTTTGTTGCGTCTTATCTATTCTCGCTTTGATATGATTGGTTCTTATGGCGTTGTTTTGTACTGCTATTTGGAGAGAATCTGTTTCTCTCTTAAAGTTTCCTTTTCTTAGCCATGTCCAGGTTTTGTCGTGAGAGATGTTGTTTATTAGTCGTTTAAAACGTCCATAGAGTTGTTTTCCTTCCCATTTTTGTTTCCTAGTTATTGTCATTCTGTTGTCCATCGTGTTATCAGTATCATTTCCGATGGCTGTAATGAGTCCTCCATCCAGTTTTTGTATACAGTCCTCGAGTCCTTGTTTCGATGCGTCAACGCTGTCTTCAATGCTGGCAAGTCTTCTTCCTCCCTCTTTTCTTGATACATAGGGTCTGTCAACGTCGTCTCTTGGATGTAATGCTTATTGCATGGTCACAGGTTTTCTTGTTCTTTAATCCATTTGTTTAAGTTCATCTCTGGTCCACTTGAGAAAGGGTCCGGAATATCTAACGAGGGGTACAGCCCAGGTATTTATTCCTTTGATAAGGTTTTGACAAGAGAGATTTGTCTCTAGTAAGTTTTCTAGTTCTCCTGAAATATTCTTTGTGAATTTTGTTTTACATTTCCACTTGTTTGATGGTGTCAGCCTCCAAGATTGCCAAGTAGTTGTAGGTTTCGTTTTCTGCGAGCGTTCTAATCTTGTCTTGATTTGGCAGTTCCATTCCGTCAGTTAGATGTCGTTTGCCACTTTTCATTACACGCATTACTCATTTTTCTATGCCAAATTCCATTCCTATGTCCTGACTGTATATTCTAACTGCGTGTAATCGAGTTTCCAGTTCTTTTTCATTTTTTTCAAATAGTTTGATGTCATCCCTGTACATTAAGTGATCGATCTTTTCCTGCGATTTACTAAGTTTGTATCCGGCCGTGCATTTTCTGAGTATGTGGTTAAGTGGCATCGTGGCAATTATGAATAATAAGGGTGATAGAGCATCTGATTGGAAAATACCTCTTTGGATCTTTGGATCCGCTAAGTTTCTTCCTCCTGCTGTCAATTCCACTCTCCAGGTTTTCATGGTTTTGTCGATAAAGTTTATGACTTCATGTGATATTTTGTACATTTTGAGGCAGTTTATTATCCAGCTTTGCAGAACCATGTCATATGCATTTTTGTAATCAATCCAGGCAATAGCTAGATTTATTCGTCTAGTCATGCTCTCATTTTGATCTATGTAAAGATTTTTCGAGAAACGAAAAATCAATGTTTTTAATTAAAAGACAAGGTCAACCAACCCATATTTCTTCGAACATCACACTCAACAAAAGATTCGTTCGGTTATTCTGGTTCAAGCCTTCCTAGTGTTTGGGAGTACACGTTTTTTGCAGGTTCTTTTTTAGACTTATATTCTAGAATATGGACATCACGTGGCATTATATTTTGGAGGGGGGATTTAGTTTTACATTTATGTTTTATGATTTTTTTTATTTTTCTTTCTTTTTTTATTTATTGCTTTTGTAAAATTTTTTTAGTTTTATGTATTTACCATTCTTTAAAACAAAATTTTTAGCTTTATTTATTTATTTATTGATTTTCTTTTGTGCGGGAAATATTTTAACTTTATTTTATTGTTAATTCACTCCGCTCTACATAGTGTCACGTGAAATAGGGAATTTCTACTACCCCCCGTGTTTGAATTTGCAGGCCGCCAAAGATTGACCGTTAAAAGAGAAATAAAGAATGTATGTCAACTTTGGTCGGCCGTTGAAGAAAGTAAAGAATGTGGATCAGGCTATCTGTACTCTGTAACCTCACTCGGGTGAAAGAGATAGTAGTCCGAACGGATCGCCGACAGAATGAAAGCCAACAGGGAAAGGAAAGAAAAAAGGCTAAATGTTTGGCTAGAATATTAAAACGGAAAGAGCTCCCTTTCCGGCAGCGGAAATAGGGTAAGGAAAATCAGTTTTGAAGAGAGATGTCGTCGTAAACAGTTGGGGCGAATCTCGTGCCAAACTGAAGGCAAAGCACCAGAACCGGGATTTGCGGGAGAGTAGTTAAGTGATAAGATATATTGAATCACCGGGGGAAGACGGAAAGTATTTTGGACAGGAGGAACCCATACCTTCTAGCCAGTGCTATATCTATGTAAAATTTCGCCTGCTTTTAAAAAAGAAAATACTTTCCAAAGGAACCCGTCAAAAGATAAGTAAACATTAAGACTGTTTTTCCTTACACCCTTCTTAAGCATTGCAATTACTCTCTCTCCCTCAATTTAAAGAAAGACTAAAGAAAAGGAAAAAAGGAAGAAAGGCATTTATTGTTATGTATTATCTGCTGATAATATAGCCGACACGTTGAATATGTGTGTCCACGTGTGTATTAAAAGATTGTTATATTTTAATGTTCCCACGTGTTGAAGTTTGTTCATTGTGTTGCTTGCTGTCAAGTTGTCTTTTTCAAGTTTGTTGTGTTATTCTCGCCTAAATTGTCCTATTCTTTCCTTTAAAAATATTATACGGGAAACCGGAGTTGTCGACTACTCTAGTTAATATTATTATATCAAAACCTATAGGCTATATATTATATCATAACCTATATATTATATAACCTATATATCATATCATAAGCCATATTATTATATCATAACCTATATATCTTCCTTTATCCAAGGGTTAGGAAGAGCTAGTAGCCTGGTGGGTGTGTGTGTAATGTGAAATTTGGAAACCCCTTGCCAGCGGTGGTCAGTCTAGCCCCAAATTAACCCCCACATAATGTGTCAGTTCCTATATGCCGGAGAAAGGACTCTGAACAAGGACTTATTCTACGAGGGATCAAGTGCCAGACCGCCTCGTCTTCACACGTGCGAAAAATAATTCCCGTCTTGGGATTTTAATAATTTTGCCGTCACAGACCTAAAATGGGGGCTCGTCCGGGAATATTATTATAAATAATAATACTTATTTCTTGTAGTCGTATGACAATTCTTGCTGTCTAAATCTGCCCTGGGAGACCGTGAAAGGAATATTGTCATAACAGTCCAAATTACCCGTTGATATAACTGTTTGGGAAAATTTAAAAAAAAAGTATGGGCATAATAGAAAACTTCTTAAAAGAACCCTCCATGGAAAAATTGGAGAGGCTAAGAAAAAGCAAGATAATGAAAATTGGCGGGAAGCTTGAGTTAAATGTTCAAAATACTATGAAGAAACATGAACTCGTGAGAAAAGTAACCGAGCACATGGTGGACGAAAATGTGTTCGAAGAAACAGCGTTAGAAGAGCTACCGAGAGAGGTAGTAAAAAGGACAACAGAACAAATTGAACTGGAGAAAATTCGAATACAGGCCCGAATGGAACTACAGAGAAACAGGATGGAGCTGGAGAAAGCTAGAATTGAACAAGAAACGAGGTTGCGAGAAGTCGACTTGGCAATAAGCAGACGCGAAGGAATCCATGACAGTTTCGAAGTAAGGAAGCAAGCAAGGCTAGTCCCAAAATTTGAAGAAGCCTATTTGGATGAATACTTCGCACATTTTGAGCGAACGGCACAACCTCGGATGGCCAAGAGAATATTGGTCCATGTTACTCCAGACTGTACTGACAGGAAAAGCCCAGAGAGCATATGCAACTCTGCCCACGGAAAATTGCGCCGACTATGAATTGGTGAAAGCAGCGGTTCTAAAAAGCTTCGAATCGGTTCCAGAAGCTTATAGACAGAGATTCAGAACACAGAGAAAGAAAGAAAACCAGTCTTATGTGGAATTTCTGCGGGAAAAGGAGAAAGTGCTGGAGAAATGGTGTGACTCTAAGAGGATAGACAGAGACGTGGAGAAACTCCGGCAGCTAATATTAGCTGAAGAATTTTTAAACTGTGTGCCAGAAGAAGTCAGGGTTCACCTAAGTGAAAGGAAAACTGACGTGAGCTATGAAATGGCTGCACTAGCAGACGAGTACACCCTCACACACCGAAAAACAAAGGAAAGAATCTACACGGTTGGCCAAGGAAGTAAAATGAAGTTTAAAGCAGAGTTAAGCTCAGAAGGAAAACCCACGGAAGAGAATAGAAGAACCTTCCAAAATAGCAGCAGAATAGTGGTCTGCTATAAATGTGGAAAAGCTGGACACATAGCCATAAGGTGTCAGCTAGGCAAAGGATCGGGAAGTAACCGAACCCAATCTGGAAAACCACAAGGAGCTGTAACGACAGCTAGAGGGAACCAGTCTTATCGAACTTGGACGAAAAGAGGGGTGATAAGAGGCCCACATGGAGGACCAGTAGAAGTCTCAATTCTGCGAGACACAGGAGCATCTAAGTCATTACTTCTACGAAATAAATTACCTAAAGGGGTAATAGAAACAGCACGTGAGACTGTGCTGATAGAGGGTATTGGCGGAAAGAGGGTGAAAATACCGCTATGTAAAATAACCCTAAAGTCCCAATAGAAAAATGGACCAATTCAAGTTGGAGTGGTAGATAAACTGCCTATGAAAGGAATCTCCCTCATAGTGGGAAAGGAAGTTAAAAGCAAAAAGTTCCAACCGAATAAGATGGCGAAAATGAGCGCCAAGAATGAAGAAAGCAAGATGGCGAATGTGAACGCCAAAAATGGAGAAGGCAAGATGGCGGTAGAGCCACGTGCGAGACACAAACTACATAGTCGCTCGCAGAGAGGGAAGGTGGAAAGGAAAGAAGTGAAGCTTCCACATCTCAGGGAACCGAAAGATAAAGGGACCGGTCATCAGAGAAAAGATGAGAGTCCAAAGAATAATGGGAATAAATTCCCTAACACTTGTCGAGGATAAGAGAAAGATAAGAGAACCCCCTCAAATTGCTAAGAAGAAGGAATTTGAAAAGGGCGATGAGGTCCTGATACTATCCCTAAATAGAGGGCCACACTGTGGTGGAAGATATATAGGTCCATATATAATATCACAGAGAATAGACGAGAGGACATATAGAATCGATACTTACGAGGAAAGAAAGAAGACACAGGTGTGTCATGCAAACAGATTGATAAAATATGTCCGTCAAGAATGCCCACCTCGCAAGCTTAAGAACTCGGAAATGCCGAATAAATTCGAGGAAAAGTTAAACCATTTGTCTGTTTCAGAACGAAAGGACTTAGAAAAAGTTAATGAACAAGAACCCAAGCCTATTCTCTGACGTCCTACGAAAAATGTAGTCGCAGAATGGTCTTTCATAATGTTGAGGGAAAGAAAAAGATGATTGGGAAAAAGGAATTTTTTTCCTCAAAGTTTGATATTTAAGAAAGACTATAAAGTCGTCAAAACATGACGAAGAAAGAGAGAAAGGAAAAGGAATTTACCTCCTCAAGGTTGAAACGTGAGACGGTCAAAACGCCAGGAGAAAAAAGAAGGAAAGGAAGACAAGACTAAAGAAAGAGAGAGAGAGAGAGAGAGAGAGAGAGAGAGAGAGAGAGAGAGAGAGAGAGAGAGATATTAAGAAAGGAGATTGTCTTCTTCAATGGTGAAAATTAAGAAGGACAAAGAAGGAAAAGGAGAGAATTCGTGAAAGCGTGAAGAAGAAAGGTGAATAAAAGAAAAGTAAAGTGAAAAAAAAAAGAAGAAAAGAAAAGAGGACAGTGAAATGAATTACCTTTTTTCATGTTATTTCTTTTATCCCTTTCTTCTCTTAAGTGGGGGATGTCACGTGGTCTACTACTGAGAGAAGAAAAATAAGGAATTTCTACTACCCCCCGTGTTTGAATTAGCAGGCCGCCAAAGATTTACCGTTAAAAGAGAAATAAAGAATGTAGGTCAACTTCGGTCGGCCGTTGAAGAAAGTAAAGAGTGTGGGTCAGGCTATCTGTACTCTGTAACCTCAGTCGTGTGAAAGAGATAGTAGTCCGAACGGATCGCCGACAATGAAAGCCAACAGGGAAAGGAAGAAAAAATGCTAAATGTTTGGCTAGAATCCTAAAACGGAAAGAGCCCCCTTTCCGGCAGCGGAAATAGGGGTAAGGAAAATCAGTTTTGAAGAGAGATGTCGTCGTGAACAGATGGGGCGAATCTCGTGCCAAACTCCAGGCGAAGCATCAGAACCGGGATTTGCGGGAGAGTAGTTAAGTGATAAGATATATTGAAACTACCACCGAAATAACTGGGGGAAGACAGAAAGTATTTTGGACAGGAGGAACCCATACCTTTTAGCCAGAGCTATATCTATGTAAAATTTCGCCAGCCCGTAAAAGAGAAAATAAACTCCGAAGTCAAGTTGTCTTTTTCAAGTTTGTTTTCAGCTTCTTTCGCCCAATGTTATTCTCGCCTAAATTGTCCTATTCTTTCCTTTAAAAATATTATACGGGAAACTGGGGTTGTCGACTACTATAGTTAATATTATTATATCAAAACCTTTAGGCTCATATCTTCCTTTATCCTAGGAGTAGGAGGAGCTAGTAGCCTGGTGTGTGTGTGTGTAATGTGAAATTTGGAAACCCCTTGCGAGCGGCGATCAGTCTAGCCCCAAATAAACCCCCACATAATATGTCAGTTCCTATATGCCCGAGAAGGCATTCAGAACAAGGACTTATTCTACGAGGGATCAAGTGCCAGACGTGTGAAAAATAAATTCCCGTCTTGGGATTTTAATAATTTTGCCGTCACAACAGATCCTCACCAACCCCCATCGTAAGAAAATTGAGGCTGTAAATTGAAACAAATCTATTTCGTGAGTTTGAAATCATTTATGTGAAATTAATTTTGGGAATTTTATGAAGTCTTTATTTTAATACAACTGTTAACCAAAAGATTTTCTTCGAACATCACACACAGCAAAAGATTCCTTCGGTTATTCTGGTTCAAGTCGTCACAGTGTTTTGGAGTTTAGGTATTTTGTTTTTTTTTTACATTTATATTCTAAAATATGGACATCATATGACATTCTATTTTGCGAGGAGAATTTAGTTTTTCCTTTATTTATCTATTTTTCTTTTTCTTTCATTTTTTTATTTATTGATTTTTTTTAAAGAATGTGTTTTATTTATTTATTGATTTAAAAAAAATTAGTTTTAGTTTTTCACATCAGGGTTACCTGATCGTCTTTCAGTGAAGTTTGAACGACAGCAAATCTCCTCAAGTATTCAGGACTCTTCTCAGTATTCTGACTGATCCCAATTATGTAGTAGTTTGGATGGCCTCCTCTCGTCCGGTTATTTCGAAGTCCTCCAGTCACTTTATTAATCTTTAGGTGACTGAACAAAGAGCACAAATTAAAATTGTTATTATTGTCACTTTCATATTCCACTGTTTTTTCAATTCCCTAGCCAGGTACAGGTACTTATCCTTCTTTTCGCTTTCTTTCAGTGTTAATCTATGGTTAACCGAGATTGCAACTTCTGTTTTTTTGTTGATTTTTACAAAGTCTGGTCATCTGGTTGAGATTAGGAGGTCCGTTTTTATCTCAAAGTCTAGGAGTTTGAGTATATCATTCTCTTGTGTTGTGCATATACCATTTCTTCGTAAGATCAAACTTAAATTTCTTGCGCAATTACCAGTGGATCTCCTTGCCTATCTCGTCGTCTTTAGTCTTATATTCTTTCTTTGCCAATTTGCTGCATTCGGCTATTATGTGATTGATCTTTTCATCTCTGCTGTTTTGTTAAGTCTTATCTCTTCTTGCTTTGATTTGATTTGTACATATGACGTTGTTTTGTGCTGCTCTCAGAAGAGATTTAGTTTCTCTCTTAAGGTTTCCCTTGCTCATCCATGTCCACGTCTTCTCGTATGAGATATCACTTGTTAGTCGCTTAAAACCTCCATTGCGTTGTTTCCCCCCCCATTTCTGTTTTCTAGATATTTCCATTCTGTTGCTCCTCGTGTCGTCTGAATTGTTTCTGGTAGATGTAATCAGACTTCTGCGCTTTTCTATGTAATCTTTAAGTCGTTTTATCGATGCGCTAACTCTGTCTTCAATGATAGCTAGTCCTCTTTCTCCTTCTTTTCTTGACATATAGTCAGCCAATATCGTAAGGCCTTATGCATCGTCATTAGTTTTCTTATTCTCTGGTCTATTTGTTTAAGTTCTTCTCTGGTCAACTTCAGGAATGATCCCGAGTATCTTACGAGGGGGACAGTCCAGGTAGTCATCCCTTTTATAAGGTTTCTGCTATATAGTTTTGTGTCGAGTAGTTTTCTCGTTCTCTTGAGATACGCTTTTTAAATTTTTTCTTTCACCTCAACTTGTTTGATGGTATCAGCATCCAGTATTCCCAAATATTTGTAAGTTTCCTTTTCTCTGAGCTTTCAGATTTTTTCTTGATTTGGTAGTTACATTCCGTCTGGCACGTGTAGTTTCCCACTTTTCATTATTAGCATGGCACATTTTTTTTTGTTAAATTCTATCCCTATGTCCTAATTGTATATTCTCACTGCCTGTGTTAGAGTTTCCAGTTCTTTTTCGTTTTTGGTAAACAGTTTGATGTTGTCCATGTACAATAGGTGGTTCATCTCTTCCTGCGATTTTCTAAGTTTGCATTTGGCTTTGTATTTCCTGAGTATTTGGTTGAGTAGCATCATTGCTGTTTGTTGTAACCTAAGAAAAGATTACTGAATGAGAAATAACCAAAACGGAAGTTGGAAATGAAATGGAAATCTTTATCACATTAACAAAATACAATAGTCGCCAGCGGCGTGAAAAAGGTATCCACTTTAATGGTGACTACTTAGCATATTTCCCCTACTACAAAATATTGTCCAACGTATTTATGAGGAATGGGTCATACCCATTAATGTTCATGGGTAGGGTATATAACATTATCACAAATAGTAATGGGGATAGCGCATCTCCCTGAAATATATCTCTCTGAATTCTCGCTTGATCTAAGGTTTTTCCTCCTGCTGTCAATTCACTCCCTATGTTTTCACGGTTTTCTCGATAAACTTTATGACTTCGTCTGATATCTTGTGCATTTTGAAGCATTCTATTATCTAGCTTTCTGGGATAATATAATGTGCCTTTTTTTTAGTCAATCCACGCCATAGCTAGATTTTTCTGCCTCTCTTGCTCTCGTTGAGGATATATTGATCAATGTACAGTAGCTCTCCTGTGTCACTGGATCCTTTGCGGTATTTTTTTCTCCTCGGGAAACAGTCTGCGGCTTCTGAACGAGTCGTAGATCTCCTCCCTTATTTGTGCCGTAAGTATTTTCCACAGCATAGGTAGGCACGTCATGGGTCGGTTGTTGTTCCTTTGAGTGGGTCATTTTGGATCAATGTGGTCTTTTCTTTAGTCATCCATTCGGGTAAGTCTGCTTCTTCTTCAGTCTGTCATGGATGGAAGTGATTTTTTTAACCAGAATCCATATATGCCATCATGACCTGGAGTTTTCCAATTTGGTATTTTTTAGTGTTGTTCTAAGTGAATAGATGGTCCTTCTTCGAGTTCTTCTAACTCCCATGTTGCTTATCCTGTCGGCTTTTTTGTTAAGATCTCTCCGTTCGCATATTTTGCTCAAAAATTGATTTACTTCTCTTACATCCGGTTGTTGATATATCTTCGTGCATTCTCCCAATACTTGCTGGTAGAATTTTTTTCGTTGTTTTGGAATGTCATATTTTTTTGTATTGTTTTTCCCTATCTCGATGTTTTTTTAATCTTCTTTTTTCACTAGTACTTTCTGGCTTATTTCCTAAGTTGTATTGGTATTTTTTCTTGTATTGTTGCTTTTTCCTTTTTGTGCCAATATATTCCAGCGTTTTTCCGTTGTTTTATCGTTTTTATTTATTGTCATAAAATTCTTATCAGTGTCTCCAGTCAAATTCCCCCACCCCCACACCAGATTTTGAGTCTCTCTTCGAGTTTTTTTTATGTGGCTCCCGATTTTTTCACTGACTATTTTTTCCTCCTGCATAGATTAGTTTATTTAATTCTGTGATGTTTTTCGTTGAGATATATGTTAATAATTCGTTTATTTTTCAGTTTCTGTCCTGACTTTTTTTCAGTCTATATTTCTTTGTGATGATAATATAGTCTTCTTTTCATACTTAATTCTTGAAAAGTTATGTAAATTCATTTCTTGTAATACATGATGTCGCAAGTAAGATTTATGAAATAGGTATGTCAAAATATTCATTCATGGTTATATGAATAGTGACGTTGATAATTTTGGAGATGAAAGAAAATAAAATTTTCTGCCCGACTTGGACACTTGGTTCCTTCTTATTTTCTTCTGTTTTAATATTGGAAATAATAAAAATATTTGATTTTTTTGTTATTGAGAAAAAAGACTCTTCGTTCATATGAATCTGCGCACATAAAGAAGGTCAAGTTATGAATAGACAGAAACATTGTGGTAACAATAGAAATAGCATTAATGAGATCAATAACTTAAAGAACTGTTAGAATTACGCTTTTGTGTTGACCTAGTATATGTAGACAAGGATTCAAATCCACTTATTTCAGTGTAACTGAAATCATTTTCAGCTTAAATTCCGTTATTTTATACACCAACTAAGTAAATATTTCTGTTGGTAACAAAAATAATGATAATTCTGGATTTTACATTTTATTATGCAAATTGTTTTTTTTTTTGCAAATTTTTCTCAGAATGCTGTTAAAGAGAAGAGAGATTGTCATAATTCATGTATCAATGCAAGTATTATTGACAGAATGTGGTTATTATATGTTGATCATTTTATTGAAAAAATGTTAAAAAATTAGGAAGAAAAGAATCAGAGGTTGAGACAAACTAATGTAAATTTTACAAATAAAAATTGGGCTAAAGATTCGCTTCTACCGACGGTTTATTTATTTGAGATGAAGGTAACAGTCATATAGGTGTGTTGCAAACGCTGGAGCATCGTTTGACTAAAATCCTTTCATGAAACTCTTTTTAATAGAAAGAATGAAAGAAAGAAATTCTTGGAAGTGAAGAAAGAATTGGTCGGAAGGAATATGAAATTGCAAAAGGGAGAAACGAGACGGTAAAAGACTGAAATATCGAAAGTAATTGTGGGAGGGGAAAACGAAATGAAAGCCTAAGAGAGAGAGAGAGAGAGAGAGAGAGAGAGAGAGAGAGAGAGAGAGAGAGAGAGAGAGAGAGAGAGATTGCAATGTGTAGTCAACATAGTTATTACTCACGGCCTTATATCTCACCAAATGTTAACTTAATTGATAACTATATAAAATTACATCGTGTTTTACACATAAGTAGATAGCTATTATTAAGAAATCACCCACAAACAACTTTCTTTTTTTTGTGTGGGGCTGGTCGTTCGTCTAGTGGTGCGGACCCCGTTGCTAACTCTCACACCCGGCCGTGTGGGTATTTCACAGGTTGTACGAAAAGAAAACAAGAAAAAACAAAAACAAAAACCAAACAACAAACAGAAGGTGGAAGAAAGAAACAGACAAACACGGATTTAGAACTGCAAAATTCAGGAAGGTAAAGTCAGATACTTTTAAGCATTTTGTGTGTATTTGTTATGGCTAACGCGAGAACTCTGCGAAAATCCTACACAGCAACCAAAAATGCTGACTCATCTGGTTATCGTCCTAATTTTCCAACTCCCTGCTTCGGTGTCTCACTCCTAAATGAACTGACCCTCTGCTCCGCACTGACTGTTTCTCTGCTCCAAACTGACTGCTTCGGGGTCTCACCCCAAAGTGACAGGCCCTCTGCTCCGGACTGGCTAAACTCTCTTCTGGTCTCGCAGGTTTTTGCGGGCATAGCCCTTTGTGTGGTGTTACAATAGACAAAGAAAGGCCTTCTGGACACTCCGGCATCGATTGAAAGATGCCGGAGATTAGGTCCCCTCCTTGGCCAACCATCCACGAAGACACACAGAGACCCATACATATACATATCAATATATATATATAGGAGTTGCAATGGAAGTATTTAATTGAGTTCCATCTGTGCCTGGACCAAAACAATCATCAGTTACCTTAAATATTCTTTAATTGTCTTCTTTAACTTGTATTATAAAACTTAAATATAATTTAATGAACAGGGAATTATAATAAATCAAAGTATATATATATATATATATATATATATATATATATATATATATATATACTAATGCATAGTTATATATATATATATATATATATAATAACTATGCATTAGTTTTTATATATATTTAATAGCATGGATGCTTTTCTGTGACCATAGGTTTTATGCCATCTTATTACGACAATCATTAGGCAGAGAAAGATATTGGAGGAATTTAAAAAATCTAAAAATACAGCCAAAAGAATGTTAGGATTGTGTACAAATGTGTGTGTGTGTGTGTGTGTGTGTGTGTTTATGTATGTGTGTTGTAGATTATATATGCGTATTATTGTGTGTAGTAATATAAGTGATTTTTAGTATGTGTGTGTATGATGATACATGCGCCACGCGGCAAATTTGATTTGTCTCTTCGATATTTGAGTCACGATGTGTGGCGGAAGTCGCGACAGATAAAAGTTTGACCGAATATATTTTTTAAATCACCTGTGTATAGTGACGATTTTAACAAAGGAACAAATTTTCATCATCACTGCATAATGAAGAAAATAAACTTTTGATTTGTAAACATAATAGACGAAGGAGTATGGTGGATCAAAACGTAAAAATATCGAGGTGATGAAGACGTGTAATATACGATGGAGTATTATGCAATATTAGTATTTTATGCTGTAATATTTTTTACGTTAGATTGCAATAATAATAATTTGTATTAGTTATGTTGTGTTATATTACGTATACATTATTGAAATCCATGATTGTATGTACTTACCTACCAAAATTCTATTTAAATCCATAAATGACAAAACAGTTGACGACAAAGCAAGCTATAAAAGATTATCCATGTGCCCACTAGAAGCCAAGAGTCAAAAGCTGGTCAGTATAATATTGTCTTCAAGTCTTAATTTAAAAAAAAATTGTATGTTCTTTTGTTTGTAAAATGACGCTTGTACACTATATTTGTTTTAAATGTAAAGGCAATTTTACCGTAAATCCAAATTTTATATTTGAACCTGGTTTGGTACATGAAACTGTCTTTTCTAAAACTTTAGAATTCCTACAGACCTCCATAGTAGTTTAGAATATACAGCCTAAGTTAAGAAAGTCCCCCATGCCAAAAAAAAACAAAAAACAAAAACAAAAACAAAACAAAAGAAAACGAAACAAATTTTGAAATGACGACTCTACCCCTCCCATACCAAGTAGTTGACCTACCAAAATTCTATTTAAATCCATAAATGACAAAACAGTAGACAACAAAACAAGCGATGAAAGAATATCCATGTGCCCACTGGAATTCACTGTTGGGCAGTGAAATTCTATTTTAGTAAAAAAGTAGAACTAAAACACATGTTAGTGCCAATTTCAGATGACAGGAGAAAACAAGCAAACAAAAGAAAGGTAGGAACTAAAATAGAAGGTTTAAGAGAAAAAAAAAAAAAAAGAAAAGAGAAGGAAAGTCCTTTCTTTTCCAGTAAGTTTTAACTTAGTTAAAGTTAAGAATTACTGGAAAAGAAAGGACTTTTTTTACGTACCCATGTGAAGCAGCATGATAGACGTAAAGGTTTGCGAATAAACCCTCTGACGGCCTAACGCAATGCCAAACCTGGTCCTGGAAGTAGGAATCTCGCGGCTCAACGGCCAGAATCATCAGTTCGATCGGGGAACTACTGCTGCTCATCTATAAAGGTGGCTTCTATAGATGAGAATAAAAACAGCCATCGAAAGATAACCATGACCCACACTCAAACCACATATATAAACCGCATCGCTCTTCGCGCGGGCAAAAAAGGGGCGCGTCCTGCTGAGGTTGGAGCCCTTGGCTTTAGTGTTCGAAAAATCAGCTACAGAGCTCAAACAACAAAAACAACTAAAATGCGAACAAACAAAACAAATAGCGACTTTCAAGGTTAGAATTTTAAATAGAATAGGTCAACTACCGGAGTTGACTGCATCGGCCGTAGAACATAAGATAGACATAATATGCATACAAGAACACAGATACACTCACAACGAGGTTATCAAATATCACGATACTGACAATGGATGGACGCTAGCCACTGTATCAGCATGGAAAAACTCTGTCAATGCCACGGTAGGAGGTGTAGCAATACTCATAGGACCAAAGCGTTAAAATCACTTAATAGCATAGTGAGAATACAACCTAGGATGATGGTAGATACTTTTAATGGCAACCCCAGAGCAACAATCATATCCTGCTGCAGCCCTACAAATGTTAGTGAGGAAACTGAACTCATCGCCTTCTACGATGAGCTATCCTCTCTAGTGCGTTGTATTCCGAAACACAACGTTCTAGTCATTGGCGGAGACATGAATTCCCAAATCGGGAAAAACGGAAACAACAAATACAGCCTACAAAACACGTCAAATAGGAATGGACAACATCTAATTGATTTCATGATAGAAAATAGATTAACATGCCTCAATACAAACTATCAAAAAAGGGAGGGGAAATTATGGACCTACAAATACACAAAAAATAATAAAGCACTGATAGACTACGTCTTTATAAACAAGAAATCGAAAAATAGCACAATGAATTGCGAGGCATACTCCTCTTTCGAGGGTGTGTCCTCCGATCACCGAATAGTCACGGCCAAAATAAGACTAAGCCTACGAAAGAACGCCACACGAATAGCGACCACCAAACACTATGACTGGGCTCTTCTCAACAACAGAGATATTAGAGATAAATATGTATTAGAATTGAGAAACAGATTCGAGACACTACAAGAGAAGACAGAAAAAGGTACCCCAAATGACGAATATGAGAATTTTGTCAACGCACACCTCGAGGCAGCAGCGAAATGTATTCCAACAAAACGTAAAACTAAATCTAGAGTCCCATGGGAGACGTTAGCGGTTAAAGAAAAATGTGCAGACATGAAAACTGCCTCCAAATGCTATAGGAAGAACCCAACGCACACAAATGCCCGAAAACTAAAAAAGGCACAATATCAATTAGCAAGCATATATCTAAAAGAACAGACAGAATACATACAAAATCAGAGAGATAAGATTAAAGACTCAGTGGAAGATAGGCAATCTAGGATAGCATGGCAAACGATAAACGAAGTGAGTATAAGGAAGAGCACAGCCAAAGCTAAATTGAAAGCTACAAACCAACAGCATTTCGAGCATCTACAAGGAAACTTACCGAAAGTTACACATGAACTAATCACCAGAATAATTAGTAAGCAATTAGATATTAAACTATGACCGTTTACTCAAGAAGAACTCGACTCAGTACTTAGAAAAATTGAAAATAGGAAAGCCACAGAGCTTGATAAAATTCCCCCAGAAGTATGGAAGTCCAGACAGCTCGATGATATACTGCTCCGACACTGTAACGAAGTCTATAATCAAAATCCGATAGACAGATGGATGAAGGGATGCACCCTCCCTTTCCCTAAAAAGGGTGACCTCGGATTAGCTAAGAACTACCGGGGTATAACACTGACATCCATAGCAGCCAAAATATACAATGCCCCACTATGAAACCGCATAAAACCCAAAAATGACAACATTCTTAGGAAAAACCAAAATGGTTTCCGAAGAAATAGATCCACAACCTCACAAATATTGACTATCTGCAGAATCCTTGTAGGCGTACCGGCAAAAAACCTACAGGCGACAATACTATTTGACGACTTTACCAAGGCCTTTGATTCCATTCACAGAGGGAAGATGGAACAAATCCTACTAGCATACGGCATACCAAAAGAGACCGTAACAGCAATAACAATTCTCTATAGAAACACCAAGGTGAAAGTACGTTCATCGGATGGAGAAACAGACTACTTCGACATTTTAGCAGGAGTATTATAAGGGGACACATTAGCTTCATACCTCTTTATCATCTGTCTAGACTACGTGCTTAGAACCTCGATTGATAAAATCAAAGAAAACGGCTTCGAGCTGACAAAGAAAAGAAGCAGAAGGTACCCCGCAAAAACAATTACCGACGCCGACAACGCCAATGACATAGCGAGTCTCTCCAAGCCGAAACATTACTGTATACTGTGGAACGAGCCGCCGCAGGCATTGGCCTCCATGTCAATGCACACAAAACGGAATACATGTGCTTTAATCAAACTAGGTGGTAAATCTCTGAAACTTGGAGACAAGTTCACCTACCTAGGAAGCAGTGTCTCATCAACCGAAAAAGACATCGACACGCGGCTAACGAAGGCATGGACAGCTATCGATAAGCTATCGGTCATATGGATGTCAGACCTGACCGATGAAATGAAACGCAGTTTCTTCCAAGCCGCGGTCGTCTCGATACTGCTGTATGAATGCACTACATGAATGCTGCAAGCAATAGTGAACAAGTCCTGGCGGCAACACCCCACAAAGCACCAACTGTACGGCCACCTACCTCCCATCACGAAAACTATCCAAGTTAGATGAACCAGACATGCAGTACACTGCTGGTAAAGCAGGGACAAGCTCATAAGTGATATACTCATATGGCCGAGCAAAAGGAGGACGACCAGCTCGAACCTACATACAGCAGCTCTGTGAGGATACGGGATGTAGCCCTGAGGACCTGTCAGAAGCGATGAACGATTGAGGGGAGTGGCGAGAGAGGGTCAGGGATATCCGTGCTGGCAGCACGACATGATGATGAAGGAACATGGTGAATATATTCTGTTAGGACGTTGCTTTAATTGTTTGTATCAGCTATGTTGAATTTTTTTTGTGTGAGTGATTGTAGGGAAGATTTTAACTAAGGAGTAAATTATCATCATTGCATTATTTAGAAAATGAATTTTTTTGTTTGATGTGTAAACATGATAGGTCTGGAACGTAAGGATTATAGGTAGGGAATTGTGCTGGATTACAATAATAATTTGTATTAGCTGTCTATGTTAAGCTAATGTTATATTGCATATACGTTATTGTAATCTATGATGGTATGTGCATAAGGGATGTTAAATATACTGAGTGGAGACGTATTTCTAATAATCATGATGGTGGGGGTGCATGGAGATGGATATAATGATTTAATGGAGGAAGCTGGTACTTATAGTGCGTTGAGTGTGTTGTTTAATGGACGAAAGTGGTACTTACGGTGTGTGGGGTGCGTTGTGGGGTTATTTGAGAAGGAGTGCGGGAGATTTTAAAAATGTTGGTGGTATAGGTATGGTGGATGGGTTATGTGTATGGGTCGAAATATGAGAGTAGATGTTTGTTCTCATGTCTGCATTTGGATAGATCTTTTTTTAGCAGGTTGTTTTGTGAATGATAAATTGCTAGTTTGTCGTGGAGGCAAAGAAGGTATTTTTTATGTATTGCTGTAGGCGGGTACTTGTTTTAGTATTTCCCTGGTGATGGAGGGTGAGATGTTCATGTCTTTTAGGTGTCAAATGTATATGGATAACGAAATGTTTGTTGAGTAATTTCTGTTGGAGAAGTCAAGTTTGTGGTTATATATTAATGTTTTATGGTACTGTGTCGGCAAATTAAAATAAAAAGATCCCCGGATGATCAACCATTTAAAAGCGTATGGGAATTGGTGCATCTAAATATTGTTATCACCAAACAGGGAGTTTATTTTTCGCTCGTGTGAAGACGGGGCCGTCTGGCACTTGATACCTCGTAGAATAAGTCCTTGTTCAGAGTCCTTTCTCGGGCATATAGGAACTGGCATATTAGGTGTGGGTTGATTTGGGGCTAGACTAACCGCCGTTGGCCAGGGGTTTCCAGATTTCACACTACACACACACACACCAAGGCCACTAGTTCTTCCTCCCCTAGAACAATGGAAGATATGGACCTCTAGGTTTAGATGTAATAATATTAATTATAATAGTCGACAACTCCGGTTTCCCATATAATATTTTTAAAGGAATAACATAAAGCGAAAGAAGCTGAAAAAGAAACATGAAATAGCAACTTTTGATAGACGATACAAATGAACAGCTTCAACACGTGGGAACATTAAAATATATCAATCTTTTTACTATACACGTGTCGGCTATATTATTAACGGATAGCACACAAACATAAATGTCTTTCTTCTTTTCCTTTTTTTCTTCTTTAGTCTTTCTTCAAATTGAGAGAGAGAGTGTATAATTGGGTATAGGCAGAAACAGTCTTAAAGTTTACTTATCTTTACGACGACTTTCCTTTGGAGAATATTTTCTTTTTTACGGGTTGACGGAATTTATTTTGTTTTTAGTTCGGGCTTGAAGATATGGCCCCTTCCCCTTGTCCAAGGTTCTTTCCGTCCTCCCCCGGTGATTTCGGCGGTAGTTTCAATATATCTTATCATTTCAACTACTATTCCGCAAATCCCGGTTTTGATGCTTCACCTGGAGTTCGGCATTAGATCCATTCACCACGACCTCTGTCCCAAAACTGATTTTCTTATTCCCTATTTCCGCTGACAGAAGGAGCTCCCACTTCCGCCTTAGGGTTCTAGCCAATCATTTGGCTTCTATCTTCTTCCTTCCCCTGTCAGGCGATTCATTAGGGCTACTATATGTCCCTGTACCCCATTCTTTACCCATCCGGTCACAAAGTGCAAACATCTGTTGGTTTGCATTCTGATCTGGATTCGTTACTTGAAGAATTGACCTATATTACTATTCTGTCTTAACGGTCATTCTTTGACGGCTTGCTAATTCAAACACGAGGGATAGTAGAATTTCCTTATTTCTCTTCTCTCAGTGGGAGACCACGTGAAAGTACCCTCCGTTGCACCTATGTATTGCTTGATTGAATTGTTAGGTTTTACAGTAGCTCTGTACACAAGGTTTTTTCTGTTGGCAGTTTTCTAGTAGGGGGCATGTTTCTTTAACCCTTCAGTTGCATTGTCTGTTGGGGGGTGTTGCTGAGGATGATTTCAGTCTTTTTGTTGTGGCCTTTTATGATTTGAGATATGTTACTTGTACAACTGTAGCTGATCTTTATATTGTTTCTGTTAAAAATTTTGCTTGGGCGCTATGATTGGGGAAGTTCTTGCGTATTCTGTTTTTTTAAAGGCCTTTTATCGGGTGTGTTTGCTTGTTTATCTGTTCATGTATGTGTGTACGTGTATGTTCGTAAATGCTACTGCCGATTAAAATTAATTAGGGATGTTGATAGCAAATGACTTAACATCTCAAAAACAGAAGGGAATAGTTATTTTCAAGAGGTGGCATATTTTGATATAAAACCACAAATCGGAGCACTCAGAGAGAATTAAACTGACTACAGTTTTACTAACGTACGTATCATCGACGATGTTTGCGAAAGTGAGAAAACTTTGTTACTTCATTTTTTTATTTTGTGATTGATTTGGTTGATTATATGAGATAACTTCCCTTGCCTTCTATTCCTGACCACTGGATGAAGACACAATATTTGTAATTCTTTTCCAATAGTTGAAGATATGTCACACTCCGAATCAGGCAGTTATGGCAACAAAGGGGTTACTACATACTCTCCAAATTTCGAGATAGTGTGTTTAACCACTGGACGCAGTTTACTATAATACGCAGGGGACTGAATCAAGTTCAATGACAATGAAAATAAATTGAAGATCAAACAATTATTGAATAAATTAATTCTTTCATTATTAGGCTACAAACTCATAATGTACTTTTGAAGGCCTCTCTAAATTTCAGACATATCGAAAAAAGTATATAAATCCCAAATAAATATGATTAATTTTCAACTGTTATAATCTCATCACTGGATCAAATAGATCTGTTTGAAAATTATTTGTATTAGATAGCAATACTTGGTACCATATAACTATATATTAAGTTAAACTTATAATTATTTAGAAATGATATTCATTTGTTAATTGAAACTATATAATTGCTTAAAACCTGACTTAAGCATTAACTTACCCAACAGAGGTCCACATGCTGTAAAACCAACCAATCTCTATTTCAAGGGTGAATATTAATCATTAAGTACACAGTAAGTTTTATACCAAACTCAGTTACACACACACACACACACACACACACACACACACATATATATATATATATATATATATATATATATATATATATCAAATGAGCATATGTAGGAGGCGCAGTTGGAGGAATGTTTTCATTTCAGGTAATGGAGTCAGCGAACGGAGTCCCTCACAATCTTGTTTACGTTTCTTTTCGCTATCGAATATTAATGTAAAAATTGTACTACTATATTAGTTCTTCCTTCATGTTTAATTTAAAGACGTGGCCTTAATTAGTTTTAGTCTTTATTTTATTTTTATTTATTTATAAATTAACAATTCAGTGACATTTCAAGTAATTCGACCTTCAATCTAATTCAATCAAATCGTAAACAAAATATTTACATTTTATTTGTGTGTATTTCCATAAAATCACAGTGTTTAAAAAGACACAGTAGGTGTATAATAAAGGTGTTAGATATTGCCCGACGGTGATTCTAAGAAAGAAATGAGAATTCGGAAAATTATGAATGACTGATTATTGATCGAATGTGAACGTAAAGAAGGAGGGAAAACGTTAACTTTTTTCTGTATCCAATATTTTCTGATTTTAGCGAATGCCTACTCGTAATGTGCAGATGTCTCCGGCCGATCCCAAATAATTCCCTTATTTAAATCACAGTCATGTAATTCCTAAATCCTAACAGGTCCTTTAGGGAAACTTAGTAGTAGTGAACAGACCAGTTTCAATATTGCATTAAAATGTTTGACAGTTGTAGCTAAACTGTTCATTATCATTATAAATTGATGCTAGAAGAGTTTTTCACCTAAACACTCTCATCCCTACTTATGTGAAATAATTTTAGACACAGCCCCATCATAACTCCAACACCCTGGGGACTGTATGGACTCAGTTGGGATGCACTGGTGTCATCTGAACCGAAGAGACCCTCTACGGTGATCTATAACATCCAATAATCCGATTAGTTCGCTAATTTGAGTTAATTTTAAAGTATGCCGATCGAACATAAGAGCTTAGCAGACATAAACAACTTATAATATACCATCATACACCGCCCTATATCATTGATTGTTTCCAAGAGTTGTGGCGTAACCCGGTTTATAGTGTAATACCTTAAAAATATCTTACAATATTTTACAATATCTTACAATGGAACAAACACCGAATAAAACTAGTGTAAATAACTCATAAAAGTATAAAAAGGTATAAAACAATCGTTTTGCAGCAAAGAAATCTAAAACACAGTTTAGTCATATTTTCTTACGAATAATGTATACAGTAAAAATATTTATATATCTTGTGATTTGTTCTTAAAAATGTCTTAAGTATGACGACAAATATCTTAAAATTAGGGAAGAATATAATTCTCATAAAGGCATTAATCAATTTAAAGAATATTTATGTCTGAACTTGTGAATGATGAATAAAATTAATGAAGATAGCAGAAAAATGCAATGGTGTAAATTAGCTTATAATTTTTTCCAAATAAATATTTCTATTTAAATTTTTAATGAGTTTGTATTGATTCTAAATTCTTTTAAGCTTCTTTTATCTTTAATTGTTTTTGTGTTTTGCTCTTCGTATTTTCTCACTTTCTTCTTCATAGTCTTCTCTTAATTTTTTATACATATTCTTCCCTGTATTTTTTACAATTTACTGCTTTGACTTATCTCCCCCCTCGTCTTTCCTTAATAGTCTTCTTTTTTTATTTTTCCGTCTTCTGTCATCTATTTTCTAGATTATATTTTCCCTTTTATTTGATCGTTGAAATCTTTTTCTTCTTCATCATCGTTTTCTCTATCTTACCTCCTTTACTTTATCCTATTCTTGTTCTTTGTATCCAACATATTTCACAACTTCTTCTTCTTCTTCTTCTTCTTCTTCTTCTTCTTCTTCTTCTTCTTCTTCTTCTTCTTCTTCTTCTTCTTCTCACAGTATATTTTTCTTTTTTCAAATTGTTGACCTTTATTCATTGTTGCTTTGTGTTATATTTAATGCTACTTACAATTTAAAAGTTTATTCATCTAATCATTTTTTATCAGTCCTTCTTATCGTCTTAATCAGAGTACAGACATCCTTTGCGCATCAGCGCTACGCCCCAAGCAACACAACATTGAAATGATTCTTTACCTCGCCAACATTTTAGGACAATGGGTAGGTAAGGCACAAATTTATCGAAACAAAGGCCAAGACGGCTCGAGCCTCACGTGTCTCATAATCCACGCACAAAAAATGGGAACAGAACGCATATGAAGGCAAAATAGTTTTGAAAAGAGAGGAAGGTGGAAATTGGGGTTAAATCAGTTGAAACAATGCCGTTAAACACAAACCTGCATACTTTATGCGCAGGTATATACATAGTAAATATATTCACACACAAATGTGCTGAGATTTAAAAAAATATTTTTCGTTTTTCTTTTTACTATTTTTAAATATTTTTTTTCTGTAAACTTATATCCTCTCTGAAATGAGAAGGATAAAACTCAAATAAAAGAAATGAATAATTTAGGATTCGCCTGTTGATTTTCAACGCAAACAGTTTCTTTTCTCTCTCTTGAATCGATCAAACTCTTCCAGGGGTAATAATCCATAGAATGCTTTCCTTTATCAAAGGATGGCTATGTATTAGACCAACCTCTTCGCAACGAGTGGGATACGATATGTTCGGTTTTTAAACGCGCTACAGTTCGTTTTTTTCTTTACCAGTTGTCGTACTCAGGCTAAAGAGCTCGAATGCCCTACGATTTATCAATAGCTAGGGAAAAATATGGATTCATACCATTTTTAAAGCATTAGACAAGGAAAGAACTGTTATTTGTTCTTTAATTTTCACAACAGAATGTAACTGTGGGTATGTATACAAGAGAGAGAGAGAGAGAGAGAGAGAGAGAGAGAGAGAGAGAGAGAGAGAGAGAGAGAGAGAGAGAGAGAGAGAGAGAATGAAGGAAAACAGTTTTTATACATGAGATGTGCCGACAAAGAAACTACATATTGGCAACAACAAAATTATCGTGCATGGTGTTATCATTTTTACTTCTAATTCTAAAATGTATTAAGAAATATTTACCAGTGTTGAGCTTTTATATATCTCTTCTATCATTTGAATCTGTCAATATTTCAAAGATTATTTCAGACATGACTGACTGTGACGAAAGTTATCGCGATTTTGCTTTAAAGCAAAATCGCGATAACTTTCGTCACAGTTCCAAGTGACTTGCATGGTTGTCCAGATTTGGGATCGTCTGTGGCTGATGTTCTTCCTGATTTGAAACGCTGCTACCTCAGGTAACATTGCATAAGACTCAACCAATCATCATTTATTGTTCAACATTTGTAAAAACGCCCAGCGCACTACATAGACTTTCACTTTATTACGTGGCGTTTAATGGCGTGTCCTGAAAAATATGCTGAGATAAGCAAATAACATTGTTACGATCTTGCTGGTAAATTAAATATAATTACAAATAATAAAAGATTAAATGCAGAAAATTTACTCGAAATGTCAATTGAATTGTTTTCGAATGTTTGATTGTATGTTTAGTTTAACGGCATATCAACTTCCGTGGGTCATTTAATGCAAGATCGAGTGTCAGCGTCTACAATCATTATTAACACCCGACTGTAACTTTCAAAATGAAATTTCAGATATTCGAAATTGATTCTACAGTTGAATTATTATAATTTCTATTTGCATTATCAAATTATTTAATTGCGCCTCTCAAGAATTATGATAATGAATAATAAACTGAATTGAAACAACTTTTTAAAAATGTTTGCCACTTTGAACGAAGTCAGTATCCAAATTCATTCCATATTTCGTTAGTAAGTGTCATATCATTTTATTGTGGAAAGAGATGAGTTTAAACCGGATTTTACGGATCAGAGGTGTAGATTTAAGTAGGTAAATACTTACAAGATAAACGTTTCCATTCTAATAGGTATAGATTCGCTGAAACATCCTAAAATGCTGTATGGCGCAAAGGAAATAAATAATGCGTCAAACTTAATGAATAATGATATTCTAAATTTTGTTCAGAATAATTTTTATTATGCAAGTTATGAGCATCTGGATTCTTTGAAATGCATCCTACGAAGATAACCCAAATAATAAATAAAGTGACGTAATATGATTTTTCCTTTAAAAACAAACATATAAGGTCACTACTACACTATAATTCAATTGCAAGTTAAAATGCATATTATAAAATTATATAACATTTCAGTTTCTTTTTGGAAATATTCGTATAGCACACACAAACACATGCACTCTTACACATATATATACATAACATCATCGTCAAGTCGTTCTGACTTCCCTTACTCTTTCTAGCCCTCAATTCCTATCGTTTATTGCTCCTAGCAAGTCCTCTTGACTGCATTTAGAGTCTACACAGAGCTGCTGTATGTAAGTTTTTAATGGACAGAATAAGAAAACGTTGCGTATGAGTTTGTTCTTATTTTTCCAGCACTGCCCAGTATATTTCATTCGTCTTGCTTGGAAGGCTTGTCAGATGAGAGGTAAGTAGCCGTATAGTTGCTGCTTTGTGGAGTGCTGCGTCCAGATTTTGTTCAAAACAGCATGTGACATTCTTATGTAGTTCCGATCTTCCTTCTTCTCCATGAGTCCAGGTAGTGAATCCATATAATAATGCTAATACAGCTACAGCTTGGAAGATATCCAGTTTTATTTTCTCTGAGAGATCAATAAAATGTCAGCAGCAGTCGATGCCTTCCCTATGTGTATGCTGACATTGATTTTAGTAGATGAGATATAGCTGCTGAGTTATGTGAGTTGGTCTGTGAATTTCAGAGGTTTGCCTCTTAAAGTGGAAATAGCTCTTTCTTTTAAAAACATATCAACTCTCTTATTTGCATTCATGAAGAGGTCAATGCCTCCTGCTTTTTACTCCAGTCTATGCAGCAAAGATCCAGTATGGGCAGGTGTATTTGTGAGAAGTCCTTGATCCTCTGCAAAGTCAGAGTCTGTTATATTTTCAGCGGAATATCGTCTGCTTCGTGTCTTTTTTAGTACGAAAGAATTTTCTTTTATTAGATCTATTATCGTTTGTAGTTCATGATTTAGGCTGATTATAAACATATATGGTGCTAATGTATTTACTTGAAAGACCCCAGCAACAATATCCAAGAAGTCAGTGTCCCCATCGGATGAGCGTACTATTGATTTCTTGTTTTTGTAAAGCATCATTATAGTGCTAACAGTTTATTTGAGGAGATGAGTAGCATTTTCTCCATCTTTCCTTAATATGGAATCAAATGCCTTTGAAAAGTCTACGAAAAAATAGTGTTACTTAGAGATTTTTGCACATACTCCTTTAATGATTCAACGGATAGTCAGAATCCTTAAAGATGTGGATCAATTTAACTAAAGTTATACTGATTTTTTCTAAGAATTTTCTCAACCTCAGGTCCGATACGACTGAGAAGCAGGACATTATAAACCTTAGCAACTGAGGAAGTAAGAGTTATACATCTTTAGTTCTTAGAGATCCCGACTTCGTCTTTCATGTTTTGTTTATACACAGCGTTGAATAATTGAAGAAGTATGTCGTCAAATTCTCTTGTCTTCCATATTTCAAAAGATATTTCGTCAAGGCCTGCAAGCTTTTTTTTTCTTTTAATTGTTTTGTACCCTGCATCAAGTTTTCCTTCATTAACTGTCCTAGTTTGATGTCTAGTTAGCAATGAATATTTTTTTAGGTTGGTATATCAGTAACTTCAAGAGTCACTAGCAGATTCTTGAAATTTGAAGTTTTCTTTTTTCTGGGCATGTAACTTTGAATTTTGTTCTCAAAGTGCTTTTTCTTCAGTTAACTTCATATACTGTCTGGTACGGTGATTGTGCTTTTCTATCTTTTACCGAATTGCTGATTATATTGATTTGGCCTTGAATGCACTCTGTTTTTTGTTTTTTTTGCTATGCATTTATTCTCTCTTGTTTTTTAAAAATTTTCTGTACGCAGACAAAATAATTTGTTTGCTAAGAGTGGTTTCAAGTATTCCTCGCACTAATAGTTTTATTTATACATAGTTAAATGGTTTCAAGAATTGCTATTTAGCAATGATAATTCTATTCAACACTTCATTCATTTGCATACAGTTAAATGGTTTGAACTATTTCTATGTAATTCCAATAATTCAATTTTTGCACACAGTTACATGATTTTATGTATTCCTATGTAACGCTGATAATTCAATTTAACAGTTATTTGTTTTCCCTATGTTGAATACTTAAACTCTTCTATTTGACCCATAGATATGACACTAACAGTAACAACCACTCCAGGACAGGGTGGAACTGAGAGTAATGATAATCAAAGGGTATTCCACATTTCTCAAACCTCCAGGATTGAAGCTTCATCATCAGTAGGTTTAGTGTAATATCCAGGACACGCTTTGGAGATGGATCATACATCTCTGCGGAGATGCAGTCGGCATTTTCAACAGCCCCAGTCATCAAGGCTGTGTGTGTATATATATATTGCATATTGACCTTTGAGGGAGTCATCAATCAAGGATTTTTGGGACAGGATGTTCCAACTATGTAAAGAAAGTGATTACCGGAAAACAAGCAATGCGTGGGTGTAGGCAGCTCACGTTGGTTGACAGCCGGAAGCGGGTCACGTGGGTTGACAACGGTAATATGTGGGCTTTGGAAAATTATATATACACAAGTACCCACGTCAGACGGTTAGTCTCGGTCAGCTAGTTGGAGCCCTAACCAAGTTAGGGCGGAAGCCGCGCTGAGTGCCACCACTAGTCAGTGGGGTGGGCAGAAGCCCTTGAGAAAAGTGAGTATGGCAAAACGTTACTAAGAAGATATGGCTCAATATAGCAGTCCGCCGTTCTGCGTCCACGTTCTCTGTTCCCCAGTCTGTCTTTCACACTTACGTCAGTTTCGACCCTTACGAGTGAAATAAAGTGAGAGTTATATTGAGTACAACCAAGTGTTATGATCATTCATTATTTCATCATAGTATACAACATATCTTGTGATTTGATGCGCCTGAAAATACAACATTGGAGAAAAGAAGGAAAACAAAAAAAGAGTTCGACACATCAAGAGAATTGAAGAAAAAAAAAAGGAGAAAAAGAAGAAGTACAAAGTACAACAAAATAAAGACGAAATTAACAAAAGAGAACTGAAAAAAGGAAACGAGAGTGGATACTAAAAACTGCTTCCAAACACCAAAAATGTAATTCTTTTGGGGCCATATCGATGACGCCAAAAGAACGAAAGTACAGCCAACCGCTCCGGTTCTTTTTTGGCGCACACACACACACACACACACACACACACACACACACACACATATATATATATATATATATATACGCCTACAAAAATGAGTCAAAAGTATATTGTGAAAAAATTCGATATGTCGTGTTTTTGAATCAATAGTATTTAGCTATTTTTAAGAATCATAACTTTGTTCCATAAAATAAGTTTCATAAAAAATGAGTTCCAAAAACTAAGAATACATCTTGATGAAAAATTAAAGCTTCCACAAGCAAGGATGATTACAAGCTGAAACTGACAGTCTTAAAAGAGCGGAAAACAATCTTTGCTAAAGTGTCTAAAGAATTTAAAACTACGAATGGAAACTTACTTTCTAGAATGACAATTTCTAGAAGATTAAATGAAATCGGCTCTTCTTCAAAATTATGTGTTAAGAAGCTCTTGTAAACCAAAAAGAACATCACTGGCCTCCCATTATGGCAAGAAAAATGCAGAATGGTTTAGCAATGGTATCTGGTTTGATGAATCTTAATTTTGTTTCTCTAGTGATGCTCCAGAACGTTGTGTTAGAAGACCAAGTGAAAAATACCTTCCAAGTTTCATCAAAACGGCTGTGAAATATAGAAATGGAGGAAAAATGATGTAGGGAGGCTTTACTGCTGCATGTGTTGGTAAACTGGTAATGTGCGAAGAGTCAGTAAATGCGAAAGAGTGCATTAAAACACTAGAGAGAGAGAGAGAGAGAGAGAGAGAGAGAGAGCTTCAACCAACAGTTCAATTGCTCATGATGACAGAAACAATATTTCAATTGGATAATACTCCAGCAAACACTGCTAAAGTGACTAAAAAGTGGTTGGTGGATAATTCATTTGAGTTAATATACTGGCCTGGACAAATTTAAGATATAGAAGGCAATACAGAATGAATGGAACAATATCCCCTCATTACAGTACAAGAAGCTGGTTGAGAGCTTGCCTAAGAGAATTTCGTTTTCAAAAAATTTGAAACGAAATTCAATTCCATACTAAATATATGTAAATTCTTTGCAAGTTCATTTCTTACAGTATAATTGATCAAATTCATTTTACAATGTCTGTAATATGTTTTTTGATCAATAGATATTAAAAATTAGCTTGGCTCATTTTTTTTTTAGGAGCTTATATGAATGTTTGTAGCCTAATGATAAAAACATTTCTTACATAGATTTATTTTCAACTCAGTAGTCGAATATGTCAATTCAGAACATAATAGAGCAAATCTAAAATCCAAGCTAATATCTACGTACCTATTGGTTCGGGAATTAAGAAAAAAATAGTTCAGTTTTTCTTATTGAAATGAAGAATTCAAGAGAACAATAAGATTCCATGTTAAATCATGAGTTTTTTCGCACACACACACACACACACACACACACACACACACACACACACACACACACACACACACACACACTTTTTCCTCTATATTTTTTATTAAATTTTCTTTTTTTCTCTCTCATTATTTTTTCATTTTTCCAGTGGATTTTCATCTTTGGACTTTCTGTTTTTCTTACTTTCAAAGATTCGTCTTTTTTGTTGTTTTCATTCTTTCTGGCTTAGATAAACTTCTTTAGTTTTTTAATATATTTCTTATTTATCTTAATCTTTTTTTTCTCCCGGACAAAACATTCGTTATTTTCTATTTTCTGTTTTTCGTTCCATTTACATAATCTTTTTAGACGTTTCTTTCTTTCTTATTTATTACTTCTTCTCTATTATGATTTATACCCTTTCTTTTCTTGTTCATTCTTTATTATTATTTTTCCTCTTCGTTTCATTCTTCTTAGTCTTTCTTTCTTTATTTATTTTTTCTTTCTTTCTTTTTCAACTGAATAGATCAAATACAACATCTGCATATAAAGTAGATCAATGCAGGCAGGTGTACACGACTCCTTGTACTAATCCTCATCAGAAAACGCGTTTTTATTCAAAGTTTATGAAATGAAATAGAGCAGTTTACTATATAGCACAATTAAGCCAGATTTACTATCGAATTTCTTTGTACTTTTTATTTTCAAATCATTGCTGTTTTTGGTGATGTTATCATATCATTATTCAAAGAATTTTTTAAAAAGCACGACACTTAAAAAATAATTACGTTTAAAAAGTAATTCACAGTTTGCTGTGACATTGACACTCAATGCTATTATATAACTGTTATTATCGAGTATAATTTTGCAAGTTACAGGTGTATTTACAGCTTTAGTTTTATGTATATTATGCATAACATTTAAATTACACTCGACGTTGAGGCTCAAGATCTATTGTTTTGGGGCATTTTGAGTTTTAATTTTGTAGCTATTACAAATTCATTCTGTTTTGATTCGATCTATAGTTTGGTTGAAAATTATGAGCGTTAGTTTACAGTCATTGAAATCATAAAACTTTGTGCAAGCAATTTTTTTTTTAATAATAGTTACTTGAACCCATGTAATTGTTAGCAATTATTAAATAAGAATACATGAAATCATGTACAATTTCTTTTTAATTATATTGTGAATTGAATTACCATAACCAGAAAATTCGGCGAACACTTACGCGCGACATACAGAAACACTGGACAGCTCTTTCAACCTTATTAGGTTTCATCAGCAGTGTATACCGTGATTTCCCTCACTGGAGATCGAACCAGTGAGCACATAATGCAGAGCCAAAACTGTACCACTGAGCCATAATCCCTATCGCACACAAGTGACGCCAAATTAACTAGTCATGGTAATTGTGCGGCCAATTAATCTGAATGTGTCTTTCAAGATACATCCGTACTCTTTACAGAGGACACGATCACCTCTAGGGCCACGTCTTTCCAGGAGGACTGGAAATATGCGCCCGCGTAATTATTATAACCTCAAGGGTAAGGATATATATGTTATTTTTTTTTTTAAGTCGAAGAATTATATTGCAAATTGAATTACCTCTACTAAATTGAAATCCCTCTAAGTTAAAAAGAAAATATAATTTGGCGTAACTAGGTGCGATGTGGTTCATTGGTAAAGTTATAAGGTCGAAACAGCTGTCAAGTGTTTCCGTATGTCGCGTGCAAGTGTTCGCCGGATTTTCTGGTCATGTTAATTCAATTTACAACATGAAATCATATAATTGCGTACAAATAATTGGTCTTAGGTAGGAATACATGAAACTATATAACTCTGCCTTCAAATTAGGATTTATAATAGTTATTTGAAAACGTATAAATTGCTTTAACATTATTAGCATTACATAATAGTAATTGAAACCCTTTGTTTGTTAAATTTTTAGTCTTTGATTGAAATATTTGAAGCCCTTTAACTGTGTGCAATTTATTTTGTACAGTGTTTTGAATCTATAATTGCTTGTAAAGTATTATTTTCACCCTTTGAGAGTTTTTTTTCCACCTATTCTAATTAGTAGCATTTCCCTAAAATCTGCGTGATAGCAAGCCTCCTTAGAGTCTAGAACTTTTCTAAGTACTCTAGCTCATTTTAATTGTGCTGTGGTTTAGAAAATCTCGAATTTTCTTCTGATCTAAAGTCCACACGGCTCTTTTTTTATTCAGCGTGGATTTTAGAAGATTGGGGCAGTACGCTGACAAATCGAGAAGGAATGTTTTTATTATTCGAAATAATGGAAGATGGGAAAAACGGAATTTTCTCTAAAGAGCCAGATATGTTGTTTGATTTCTATAAAACAAGGAGCAATAAGCAGTGCGGATTTTAGAAGAATAAAATCCGTGCATTGTTTTTTTAATAGTGATGCAATATATTGTCAACATGAGAAGGAATAGAGAAATAGTGTTTAATTTTTGGCTAACAGAAAAATCGCAAAAAACATTGAAATTGATTTTTCTAACCAGAGAAGGAAAGAACGAAAGAAAAGGTTGAATCGGAGAAATCACAAGTCAAAACAAATGATGAGCAGGAAATAAAAAGTTACAGAGAGGTCAGTCAGGTGCAAGTCGCAAGCCTAAGAAAAAATTAAACTTTGAGAAATGGAAAATTTTCTTCTAATTTGGCAGAATGTAAATTTTGTTAATGACGTATGAATCACGTGAGAGAAAAGGGAAGGGGATAGAAAAGACACTTGGTGAGAGAGGAGGGGTACGAAGCCCTATGGTGGCAGTAGGACCAGAAGTTGTTGAGTCAGCTAACTGCACTTCCTTGTAGCAGGTACAGAGATTCACTGTTGGGGTAGCAGAAAGCAACAGTGAATGGAATTAATTGTTGAATGTTTAATTCTAGAGAGTGTCGTTGATAGAATACACCCACTTGGAAGCAGAATAAACAATTATATAAACCGGATATTTGCCGATAGTTGGCAGTGCAGCAAAAGACTTTGCGGAGTTGACTTGTGGCTTCTGTAGAAAGAGCCTTGAACTAGACGCGGAGATAACCTCACCCATCTCTGTTGTTTCAACAAGCTGAAGATAAGATTAACGTAATGCATTGAGAATACGTAGTGAGTCTAAGGGAGAAAGACTGTGGACTTAGACTGACCGCTGGAAGATAGGGGTTAAATTCCGAGACATTCTGTCTGTATTTACGGGGAATAGAACATCGAAATAACAACAATTATTTCCTAATTGTTAACAGTTCTTTTTTCAACCCCGTGTTTGTTTATTCAACCCGGTGTTTGTTCGTTCTCTGGACTTCAATTTTTTATTTTCTTTTATTATTGAATGATCAGCCGGTCTTGTTATTTCGGCTTCCGGCGTAAACACTGAATCTTGTTGTTTGGATCTAAAATTCACAACGTGGGCAGACAACTGATTCGACTGAGATTTGATTCTCCCCACCTCCTAGGAAGGTCACATCAAGTGGTTGCGTGAAATCCACGATTTTCGAGGCAGGCATTTACCTTAGTATCCACTTTCGTTTCGAGCCTTTTCCTACAGTTCCAGTCAGTTGCTTTTTGCCAAAAAAGTTCCGGTGACGATACTTGAGGAGGGGAGGAGGAAAATACTACTAATATAATTTCTCTGCTCTTCACGGAAGTAGTAATTTTTAACATTAGCTTAAATTTATAGTTTTTCAATGGAGTATTATTATTATTATTATTATTAATTGTTATAATAATAATAGCAATAATAAAATTATTCACTATTATTTAATTATTTATCATTTTTACTATGGTTCGTTAGAAAAGCAAAATCCCCTTGATGGTGAGTTCTTTTTCTTGTCAATTAACACTTGACTTTAGTAGTTACTTGATTTGGTGAGATGTTTATATTTCAGTCTCAGAGAATTTTACATATCCCATTTTCTAGGGGAGATTCTAGAGTGTACAAATAACATTTGTAAATATGACTACACGAACACATTTACCAGTGTATCAGATTTTCCCGCCTAGTCATGTTTACTTTTGTATTCCTTTCTAAGCAACCATGCCGATCTTAACAATGCTGTAGTTTGGATGGTCTCGATTCTTCTTCTGTTTTCCGTTATCTCGAGTCTTTATTCTAACCCTATGGATACTATTTCAAGGATACCAACTACAATCGGAGTCAATGTCACCCTCATGTTCCACAGCGGTTTTCGTTCTCTGGAAAAGTCTAAGTACTTCTCTTTTTCTTCGTTTTCTTTGATTTTCTCTCTGTTAATCAACTCAAGATCTTGTCTTCTAGTCGGGATTTGGAGATCCATTTTTATTTCAAAATCTCACAAAATTTTATGCGTTTCATTCTTTAGGACGGATTTTGTTTTTTGCATATACCAGTTAGTAATAGGGTCTAATTTCGATTTCTCACACAGTTCCTTATGGATCCCCCCTTCCCTACCCAGTCCGACCTGATCTTTTTCTCCTTGTTCGCGAGTTTTCTGAATTTGCGATTAAATTTTTCAGTTCTCTCTCCACATAACATATACTTATTTTGTTGCGTATTATCAATTTTCGCTTTAATATAATTGGTCCTTATGGCATTGTTCTATGCGGCTATTAAATGGGATTCAGTTTCTCTCTTGATGTTTCTTTTTCTAAGCCATATCCAGTTTTTCTCGTGAGATTTGGCCAATTGGCCTCATAAAATAACCGTACTGTTGTTTTTCTTCCCATTTTTCTTTCCTCGTTTTTGTTGTTCCGTTTGTCCTTATGTCGTAACGCTGCTACAGACCGCTATAGTTAGTTTTTCTTTGCTTTTTTCAATGCGGTCCTCGATACCTGGTACGAATGAATCTACGTAATCCTCAAAACTAGCGAGTCCTTTTCTTCCTTCTTTTCTTGGCTGTCAATATTGTGTCTCGGATCTAACGCTTTGTGTATCTTCATCAATTATTTTGTCCTTTGGTCGACTTGTCTGAGTTTCTCCCTTGTTCATTTTAAGAATGGCTCAGTCTCATACGAGAGGGGCTGCTTATAGGTTTATCCTTAAATAAGATTTCTACAGCAGAACTTAGATTCGAGAAGTTTTGTCGTCCAATATTCCCAAGTACTTTAATTTTCCTTCTCACACAGCGTTATGATTCTGATTCTGATTAGGCAGTTCTATTACTTACGTTTTTTCTATTTTCCTACTTTTTAAAATCATTTATTCATTTTTTACGATTTCTATCTTGATTTTTTCCAGTTCTGATTCCTTATGGATGGTAGTGTAATTTTTTCGCTCATTTTTTTTTATCGTCTAAATTGATTTTTTTATGTTAACAATGAATCTTTGTTGCTGGGTGGTATTTTGGTTATCAATATTTTGTGTTTTAGCTTGTTTAGTTTAGAGGGGTTTAGAGCATATTCTTCCCGACTTACCTGTTCACATGTTTCCAGTTTATTGTAGTAAAAAAAATCAGTCTTTGCTTAAAATCATTCTAGCTTGGTCGGCAAGTCTTCGGCTTGTTGTGTTAAATTTAGCAGATTTTAGCTAAATTTTGATTATCTTTTTCTTATAACCTCTTTGCGTAAAATTGTTTTTAAAATAACAATGCAAAATATTATTCTCACTTTCTTTTGGCCATTTTCCCTTTGGTGTCTCTCAGATGTAATTGTTGTTTTGGACTTTGTGTACCTAGATTTAGAACAGTCAACATTCGCAAGATGAGTTAGCTATTAAGAGAGCACTTGCCAGCCATAATACTCAGATCTGTTATCTGAGTCCCATCTTCATTTTTATGTGGATTAGATATTTTCATATGTTGTATATTGTGACTATACAAGACCTAGGGCTTGATTATTTTACATACAGTCCAACTATGTGATGAGGGAGGGGTGTAACTGTACTACATTTTGGAGGGATCTACATAGGCCTTCAGAGAGACTCCCTTATTTTCTCCATTTTTTTTAAATGTCATACAACACAAACATATCAATGATACATTATTATTATCATTATTTTACTCTTTGCAGAGTTTTTCACACCACCTTTAGCTGCTAGTTTCTCACTGGAGTTTGAATGACAGCAAGTTTCCTCAATCTCCAGGACTCTTATCAGTATTCTGGCCTATATTTGTAATGCCATAGTCCGGATGTTTCTCTACTTGTCCCTCTTATTTCCAAGTCTTTCTGTCTTTTTACCACTCCTTTGGGGATTGTCCCAAGTGCACCAACCACAAAATCTACTATTCGATAGGTTCTCTTTTTTTTTGTTGTTGACTTTCACTAGGTCTAGTCATCTAGCCGAGATTAAGTGATCTATTTGTATCTAAACATCTCAGAGAAGTTTATACATCTCATTCTCCACGAATCATTCTGGATTGGGCATATAGCAATTATTCGTAGGGTAAAATTTAAATTTCTTGCACAATTCTCTGTGGATCATCTTCCTAATCCAGTCATGTCTAGTCTTATACACTTTTTGAGATAATTTGCAGCATTCGCTTAACATGAGATTGATCGTCTCGTCTCTATCATCATATAACCTACACTTACTATTTTGCTGTGTTTTGTCTATTTTTGCTTTAACGTAGTTTGTCCTTATTTTCACTTAATTATAAAGTAAGTAAAGTTGGCTACCTTAGTTGAGGGTGACCCAAAGGCTCTCTTTTCAATAGCTACTACACTGAAGTGTAGAGAAGGGCGCTACTCCTTTGTCTGGATTGCTCCACTTTACCCTTGATCCTTACCTTATAATGCTGAGTGTTAAGCAAGGCGGCATCAAGTACCAATTCTTTCAAGACAGTTCTAGGAGCACCAACTACAATTAGCATCACCGTCACCGGCATGTTTCACAGTTTTTTTAGTCCAATTTAATGTTATCATCATATTTCTACTCGCGAACTTTTCACACCAGCTAACACTGGAGGTTTATACTGCTAAATTACTCCAAGTCTCTTCAGGTCTCCAGGACTCTCCTTGGTATTCTTGCCGATCTTAACAATACTGTTATCTAGACGATCTCGATTAATCCTCTGATATCCGGTTCCTTCAGACGCCTCTTCAAGTTTTCTGCGACCGTTACAAGAACGAATACAAGTGGTATCACCATTTTCCTCATTTTCCACAGGTTTTAGTCCTCTTACCAGGTCCAAATATTTGTCTATCTTTTTGCTTTCTTTTATTTTTCTCAATAGTTTGCTGGAATGGCAAAGTTCACTAGATAACACGTTTTTTTTTTGTTAATTACCTCTAGGTCTGATCTTCTGGCTGAGATTAGATAATCAGTTTGTATCTCAAAGCCCCAGAGAATTTTATGCTTTCCTTTCCCTTGGACAAATTCTATATTATTTACTAGAATGGTCGAATTTTAATCTCTTTCGTAATTCCCACAGGATAAACTTTCCCGCAGCATTCAGTTATTATTTTTATTTGTTCTCTTTTGAGAATTTTCCACACCAGCGTTAGCTGCTGGTTTCTCATAGGAGTTTGAATGACAACAAGTCTCCTTAAGTCTCCAGGACTCTTCTCAGTATTCTGGCCGATCTCAATGATGCAGTAGTTTGGATGGTATCAACTCGTCCTGTTATCTCCAGTCCTTCTACTAATCCTTTGTTGACTGTACCAAGAGCACCAATTACAATTTGTATCATTGTCACTTTAATGTTCCACTGCTTTTTCAGTTCCCTAGCAAGGTCGAGGTACTTGTCCCTCTTTTCACATTCCTTTAATTTCACTCTGTGGTCCGCCGAGTAGCAAAGTTCACAATTCTGCAAGTTCTCTTTTTTTGTTGATTATTATAAGATCTGTCCATCTGGCCAAGATTTGATGATCCATTTGTATCTCAAAATCACAGAGGAGTTTGTGCGTCTCATTCTCTTGGACAGATTCTACGTTGTGCATATACGATTTGTTTGTGTGGTCAAATTTCAACTTCTTGTACGATTCCCAGTGGATCATCTTGCTCATCCAGTCGTGGCTAGTCTTACATTCATTCTGTGCTAATTTGCTGCATTCGCTTATTATGTGATTGATCGTTTAATCTATTCCACCATATAACCCACATCTGCTGTTTTGTTGTGTCTTATCTATTCTCGATTTGATATGGTTAGTCCTTATGGCGTTGTTTTGTGCTGCAATTAGAAAATGTTGCTTATTAGTCGTTTAAAAAGTCCATAGGGTTGTTTTTTTACCACTTTTTTTTCTTGTTATTGTGTTCCGCTGTTAGTATTGTTTCTGGTGGCTCCGCGCTTTTGCATGTAGTCTTCGAGTCGTTGTATCGATGTGTTCACTCTGTCTTCAGTGCTGGTAAGTCCTTGTCCTCCTTCTCTTCTTGACATATATATCCCTTTGACAGGTTCCTTCTATAGAGTTTTGAGTCGAGTAATATACTAGTTCTTCTGAGATACTCTTTAAAAAAATCTTTCATTTCCTGTTGTTTGATGGCGTCAACTGCCAATATACTCAAGTATTTATAGGTTTCCTTTTCTCCGAGCGTTCTTATGACTACTTGATTTGGTAGTTTGACTCCTTCCGTTATTCGTCGTTTGCCACTTTACATTACTAGCATTGGCGCATTCTTGTATGCCAAGTTCCATTCCTATATCTTGACTGTATATTCTCGCAGTTTGTTTTAGGGTTTCCAATTCTTTTTCGTTTTTGGCAAAAAGTTTGATGTCGTCCATGTACATCATGTGATTGATCTTTTCCTGCGATTTACTGAGTTTGTATCCGGCTGTGCATTTCCTAAGGATGTGGTTGAGTGACATCATAGCTATCACAAATAGTAATGGTGATAGTGCATCCCCCTGGAATATGCCTCAGCTAAGTTTTATTCTCCTGCTGTCAATTCCACTCTTCAGGTTCGCATGGTCTTCTCGATAAAATGTACGATTTAGTCGGGTATTTTATACATTTTGAGACAGAGTAGTATCCAGCTTTTGGGGTATTATTATTATCATTATTCCTTTGAGAGTTCTTCGCACCAGCATTAGCTGATGGTTTTCCAAAAAAGTTTGAGTGACAGCAAGTCTCCTCAAGTCTCTCGGATTCTTCTCAGAATTCTGGCCGATCTTAATAATGCAGTATTTCGATAGTCTCTTCTAGTCCTCTTATTTCCATGACTTCGAGGCCCTTTACTAATCCTTTTGGGGATTGTCCCAAGTGCAGCAACCATAATTAGTATCACCGTCATCTTCATATTCCATAAATTTTTTTTTAGTTCTCTAACAAGATCTAAATACTTTTGTTTCTTTTCGCTTTTCTTTAATTTTCACTCTGCCGGCAAAGTCCACTATTCGAGAGGTTCTCCTTTTTGTTGATTATCACTAGGTCTGGTCGTCTGGCCGAAATTATGTGATCTGTTTGTATTCCAGAGAAGCTTGAGCCTCGCAATCACTAGGACGGATTTTAGGTTGTGCATAAACCATTTATTCGTTAGTCAAATTTAAATTTTTGGACAATTCCCAGTGGATTACCTTTCCTGCCTTGTTGTGTCTAGTCTTATTCACCTTTTTCGCTAATTTACAACCGTTTCGCCTCTATGAAAACATTATTATTATTATTGTTATTATTATTAAGCCTCTCCTTCCTCTGGCCATGAAATTTGCTAGATGTCTGTCTGTCTGTCTGTCTGTCTGTCTGTCTTCTTCTTCTTCTTCTTCTTCTTCTTCTTCTTCTTCTTCTTCTTCTTCTTCTTCTTCTTCTTTTATATCATTTAGTTATTTTACTTATAGTCTTGTTACTTCATTTTCTTCTGAATTATTTTATACTCATCTTTTATATTCTCTTCTATAAAATAGAATAACAATAAAAACTATATAAAATCATGACACTGAGTTTCACGTTGCTGAACTTCAAATGAATTTTTATCTGGTTTTTATTGTTATCTTCTTTAATTGTTGAATATTTTCTAATATTGTTCTTTTTGATGTCCATAAAACGGAAAAGATTTTCCTGATTAAAAACATATTTACAGTTAAATTTTAGTCATGATTATATATATATATATATATATATATATATATATATATATATATATATACTTTAATTCTTTTTAATCTTTCGTCTTTTTTTTAAAAAACAGGTAAAGCAGCATTTGTTTTGAACTTGAAAAGCCCAGAGCAATAAAAAAAAAATCCTTCTTGAGTATCTCAGTTTTTCTTTTTAATAATAAATGATAATCTCCTGCCGAGCATAAATAGACGACACGTTTTATCCAAAAAACCTGGAGGTCAACTTGTAAATAGTTTTTGTGGTGTACTAGGTCAAACCAGAGACAGCTCGTTGTCCCTTAGTATCAATAGAGAAGGTCACCAGAGGAGTACAATGGGACAATCGATGAATAAGGGATTTTAATTTGTTGTTCACGAGACCTTTGACATAGGATTTATGTCGTTGTCCGTAAATGTTGTTGGCGGCGTTTGAAAAAGTACCATTGACGTTGTTGTCTCATCTTGGGTGTTTAATCACTTCAATATTACCATCAACTCCCTCGTCTCAAACCCCAGAAGCAAATAACAGATGAAAGACGCGCCTCTATCTACTACACACGAACGCGTGTACGCACGCACAGAAAATACCAATCATATAGGCGCTCATTTACGCACGCACACACACACACACACACACATACCCAAGAACAGAAGCTACAAATAAAACTCACAATAGCAGGAGCCCACACACCAGGACACCCACAAAATTTTGATTACTATACACCCCCCCATATATATATATATATATATATATATATATATATATATATATATATATATATAACAGCAGATAGTTACGCTCACATACACAAATACATTCACACCTATTCATAAACTAATGCACGCAAGAAAAAGAAACATTGAAAAAACACGTAAAACCTCGAGCTTACTCATCTCTCTGTACTTATAAAGAGGAATATAAAAAATAAGTAAAGTTGGCGACTTTATTTGAGGGTGACCCGAAGGCTCCTTTTTCAATAGCTACTACACCAAGGTGTTGGGAAGGCGCTACTCTATTTCCTGGATTGATCCACTTTACCCTTCATCCTTAACTTATAATGCTATCTGCTACGCAAGGCGGCATCAAGTACCATTTTTTTGAGTCTTTGATATGACTCGACCTGGGATTGAACCCCTGTCTCCCGGACCTTCGCGAACACCCAACTCATTATGCCAAATAGTAACACATTTTATACTGTCATTTGGGGCCAAAATTATGCATCCATTGCAGAGAGGAAAGACTGCTATCAGAAACATTTGGGCATGACATTAAATTGCATTTGGTGGTGAAGCTCCTTTAATGAAAGTCTGGAGAGTTTAAAGTTATCCCTCTGTCAGGTTCACTTAGCCGGAGTAGTCGTAGTTTCCAACATGACTTGACATGCCATGAAACCAACCAACAATTCAATTACATGGAAATTATTAAGAGTAGATAGGAATATTCAAAATTTGTATTACGAATATTTACTTAAGTCACCTTATTGAATTGGAATTTTTTAAATCTATTTAATTGCAGGCAAAAAAAAAATAACAAAAAACAAGAAAAAAAAAACTACTGGCTTCAACATTAGAACCAACCAAACCACACCAAACAAAACACAAAAAAAACTCTTATAGTCACAAAAAATAAGAAAAATCATGCATCACATTACAAGGGAATGTATGTTACTACACACACACACACACACACACACACACACACACACACACACATATATATATATATATTCCTCAACAGGAGAAAAATAATCGAATGCTTGTTTTTTCTTAGCAGTAAATAAACTAATTACAAATAGGAAGTAAAACATTCTAAATAAGGGAATACTCTGGCATCATAAAATATACCTTAAGCAAACAAGATTTAATTATCTAAATTAAATGCATTTCTTTTTTTGTCGAAGCCATGATGAGGAACATCAAAATAATTCAATTTCTTTGTTTAATGGCATATCAACCTTCGTAGGTTATTTAATGCCAAATCAGAAAAACAGTAGTGGTACTATTTAATCCATAGCTGGGATGATAAGGGGGTTCATACCTTTCCCAAGGGTACTTGATCGAAAGTGAACGTAAAAGCGCAACTTGAACCCGAACTCGCTTACTACGATTCCGCAGTCCAGCGCTTTGACCATCACACCATTTTAAAATTAGAGTTAGGCTATTTCATTTATTCATGAAATTATGTCTCAATTTAAGAAAAAAAATGAGTGAGCAGTCATTTCTGATCCCAACCGAATAAATCGAAAATGCCTTGACCCAAAGAATAGCAATAGAAACTCACAGAAGTAGCTATTCAACCTCAATAGTCTTGTTCAGGGATCGAGGACATTTTAACCGCAATAATTACGAAAAGAGATCTGTCATGAATTGAAAATAATTCAAATAAAAATTGTCATTGCTTTAAATTTAATATTGGTAAAAGCAAAGTTTCTCAGAGTCCAAAAAAGAGGTCTTATAAAAATAATTTCATGATTAAAACAATAAATTCTCATTTTTAGATTCTTGCCAACTGCCTTACTATCTATACAGAAAAAGCAGCTGAATAGGATGTTTAAAATTTTAAACAATATAAGGCGCAATATTTTGAAAATTTTATGGTTGAGATTTTGCTGATTGTAAAAAATGTTTTCTAGTTTCATTTTATTTCCATTGCTGCTTACTGTAACTCAAAAATCGTGATTCAATAAATTTTGTTGAAAGTTTGTTTTTTAATTCCGATCGGAGCTGCTTACTTAAATATTACGGACAAACGAAATAGCTTATTCAGCTGGGTTTTGAACTCATTGATTACATTTTCACAATGACGTAGAAAATAAGCAAACTTGCATAGTGACTCACGTGCACCCCCTATACACACATGCACACACACACACACACACACACACACACACACACACATATATATATATATATATATATGTATATATATATATATATATATATATATATATATATATATATACATTCAAAAATTTTAATAAATACGAACACTTTATATTAGTGAAAATGAACATCTTACACTTACACTTTTTTTAACTGAGTCGGCTTAAAACCTAAAATATTACAAGAATCTTAATATTAATTAATGTATAAGCGTCTGTCCACATGATTTGCAAATCAACAGATTAAACGAGTTTTATTAAATAGATAGGTGTTTCGAAGCAATCAAACAACTTTCTTTTCCATTAAATAATTTTTTTCTGAAGGTTTTGTTTTCAGTATTTTTATCTTAAGAATAATTTAAAATCATGATGAAGGAATTTTTCGAATGATAGTCTTGAAAAAGGATAAAATTGTTTTAACATTAATCGGATCTATTTCTTCTTTAATATTTACTCTCTTTAGAATTATATTTTCTTCTGTTTCTATTTAGTTTCTCTCAGTACAAATAAAGTGTAATATTATCATTTTGTTAAACTAGTAGATAAGTTGAAATAGAATCATTTTCCTTTTTTTATATTAACACGAGAAGCACATTCTCAGATTTTGTCTGTGAAAGATAAAGCACGACCACAATTAAGAGTGGTTCACCTCGATGAATCGACGTATACCCATGTGTAAATTACGAAGCGCCTTTTGAGACCTGATCGTAAGAAACAAAGCATGACAGTTACAAAGTTCAATACCTGTATTTGGAGACAGCTAAGTGGAACAAGCCAAACCAAAAGTGCTAAAAAAGAAGAAAAATGTAAAAAAAAGAAAAGAAAAAGGAATATTTTTATGAATAATCTTTAAGTATATTTGCTTTACATCATAAAGCAACAAAAGAAATGCACCCAGTGAGAGTAAAATTCATTGCAGTAGTAAAAATCACTAAAAAGATTTGCTCCCTGACAATGAACTCGATTATTGACTTAGCATACTTTAGAATGATATTGACTCAAAAATGCAAAGCATTTACTAAGCAGTAAACTTACTACCGTAGATATGATTTATAAATGTAGATTGTTAACCATTTTTCTATAACGAAAGGATTTAATGTCATTAAGTTTAGATTAATACTGTGCCTACGTAGACAGTATATAATTCAGAGTCATGTACAATACAAAAAAGCTTCCTAAATATCATAACGTAACCTATCGCGCGCTGAAATGAGTCTAAAAGTTTCTATAAAGTATACGAGTTATTCATATGTTTGGATAATTCCTAAAACCACGATTGTAGAGTTGGATTTTGGGCTGTTTTTAATTTCTTAGGTGCCCATATCTGAATGTGGGTAGACATTTCCTGTGAGGATATTGCCTTTTCGATAACAATCTAACTAATGATAAAGTGTCGATTTGGTACAAGATTTTCAGATGAAAAACATTATCCGTTCTTCAAGATTTATTTCTTTATATCAATATACCCAGCTGGAGTGCACATGTGTAACGTGACGTTCATAAAAGATCACACACACACACACACACACACACACACACACACACACACACACACACACACACACACACACACACACACACAGACAGACAGACAGACTATATATATATATATATATATATATATATATATATATATATATATATATATATATTCACATATATTTGGTTTAGGCCTCTGTGCCGAGTGTGGGAAGATGGATGGAAGAGTAATGTCAACATTGCTTGTGAACACTCCAAACACCATGATGTGGACTGTGTGTTTGGTTTTCATCTATATGAATATGAATCTGTCTTCATAGTGACACCCAAACTCTCTGAAATCTTCATATTAGATCTTCTGATGTGAATGCCAACAGGACAGCATACCGTTTTAAACTTTCCGGAGGGGTAAATTGAGTTATGGCACTGCTTTTCTCACAGACATTGCCCATTTGACTAGTTTGCTGTATGTAGACAAATCCTGGAACTAATAAAGCACACTCACGAAATCAATAGTTTAGAATGACGACAATTTACTTATCACACACACACACACACACACACACACATATATATATGTATATATATATATATATATATTTGCGCGTGTGAATATGTTGGTATTTGTTTTGAAAATTGAAAAGGTATTGCAGTAAGTGTCACAAGAGCAAGATTTTGGTGGCATTAAAACCCTATTGCAATAGGTAAGCTATATTCTTTGATACTGAATAAGTGGATGCGTTTTGTCCATAAATGTAAAATCAGGTTTAAAACAAAAATTATTTTAATCTTTCAGAAATATTTGTTTTGGGAAAATTCAAAATGACTGAAAATCAAACAGTGAGTTCTAGGCTAGAAGAGAGGTCTATCATAAATTTTTTGGTGGCTGATGAGGCTAGGGTATCGCACGTTGTATGATGAAAAAAAATGTGATGTGTACGGAAAGTCATGTTTTATTAAAGAATGTTTACAAATGGGCTAAAAATAAGTTTTCCACTACGAACCTAAGTCCATGGAGGGGAAACATACTGACTCATCGGTAAAGAACAAGTTACGAGCACAGCGGTGAGTAAGGAAGGTAATACTGATTGCCTTCTCACCCATGAATGGAGTCATCACTTGATTTCCTTAAAAAAGATGCAACCCTAAACAGTGCTTCATACTTAACTGCACTTATTGATTGACCTTCGTGTGTGTGCGTGTATTTATACACACACACATATATATATATATATATATATATATATATTGAAAACAAAAATTATGTACTCATATAAAATCCTATATTTATTGAGAAGTGAAAAATTTTTTAAGACCCAGATCTATCCATGCAGATGATAAGATATATATATATATATATATATATATATATATATATATATATATATATATATGTATATTTAGGCAGCATTTCTTTGTTAATGCAAATTTCATTAAACATAATAGACATTTTATGCCTACATATTCTCTTTTGGATCCTTTCCAATTCCCGTATTACTTTTATCGTAAGTTACATCACTTTTGTAACAGATTCTCCCCTGATGATGGCCCAAAGTCGGGCAGAAAGTACTAGGGATACATACAACTATGGACAATACCTAAATCAGTTCCCCCCGAATACGATAAAAGTAATACGGGAATTCGAACGGATCCAAAAGAGAATATGTAGGCATAAAATGTCTATTATGTTTAATGAAATTTGCATATATATATATATATATATATATATATATATATATATATATATATAACTCGAGCTATACTTTAGCGCCATGAAATCGTTGAAAATACTGACCACAAGGGAGAAAACAAATTAAAACTTGAAAATAACTTTTCTGGTTTATACACAGCAGTTGGAAAAACAAAATTTGCCTTGAAAACAAAACAAAAAAATATTTGAATGCGTCATTCAAACGAGCCAAATGTTGCGTTAACATTTAAGAAAGGATCCATTATTTCTACCCAAAGCAGAAACAAACAGTTTTATCTAGGTTGTAATGTTTGAGATTTAGCCATAATTTTCTTTGTTTTGAATCAGTTTTTTTCCTGCGACAAGTCAAAATTTATTTCTTTCTCTATTAATTAATAAGGAAAAGATAAATACGTAAATTATGGCTGATGCTGATTTCCATAAGCCCATGTGAAACACATGTCCAAACTTCTGGATTTTTATCAAGCTTTGTAAACGAACCACGATATATATATATATATATATATATATTGGTAACATCTCTTCATTGATACATATTTGATTAAATATTACAGACATTTTTTGTCGACGTTAATTTTTTGTTAATCCTTACGTGTTGCCGTATCGAGCTTATGATATTCAACAGGAATTGGTTGATAAACCTTCTATAATTAGTTATTTCCCAAGTACCTTGGGCCATCATCAAGGGAGGATGCATTGCACAAGTGATGTAACTTTTGTATTTACATTACTACTTTGTAAGAATGAGTGTTTATACAGGTGTATTGTGTAGCGTTTACTTTTCAAATTTGTTTCTATGAATAGCCTCAGTAGCTAAAAACATTTACGTACATTAGCACTGGTTTCAAAATTAATTCCATTAAGTTTGGGTTGTATATTCCAAATATGTAGTGCCAAAAGAATCTGTAGGTTTTGCTTGTTGTTTTTTTTTTGTTCTAATATTGTGTTTTCGGTAAGAATTTTCTGAAATTCAGTTGTTGGGCATGAATGATTTTTTTTAGATGTTGTGCTATGGAACTGGTATCAGAAAGATGCATTGTAAGCCCTTTCGATAGGGTAGTTGTGGTTAAACCGACGTATATATTGTTGTTTTCAGAGATACCATCTCCGAAACTGCATTTAAATTGATATATAACGTTCGTTTTTTGCAAAACTCCAATCGAGGTAAAGGACTTATTATTAATGATTAAATTGGAGGATTTAAATTTATTATAATATATTTTTATCAGGAATAGTGAGGAGTATGTTTCTTTGAATCAATGTTTTTAATATAATTGTAGTGCATTTAGTTGCGGTAAAAAGTTTGACTGGGTGAAGTGTTACAGTGTTTATTTTGTTGGCAACATTTTTGATTATACGTTTAATTTGTTCATCAATAATATAGTTTGGGAACCCATTATTGTCGAGAGTTTGTTTTATGTTTTTTATTTCTTTATAAAATATTGTTTTGAAGGAGATTAGTTTTGCACGGGATATAAGGTTATTAATAATTGTTTTTTTTATGTCGGAAAGGGCATTCACTTTTGAAGTTGAGGGCACAGGAGTTATTATTATAGACTTTTTTGTAAGTAAAGGTAGTGAAGTCATTTTTATTATTGTTAGTATCAAGGAGAATATATATATATATATATATATATATATATATATATATATATATATATATATATATATAAGGGGAAATGGATAAGAAGAACTAATATTAAAGGTAAAATTCAAGCGTATTGTTTCACAATTTAAATTTAACGTTTCCCATTTTCAAGCATAGAATAAACACGCCAAGGATGATAGCGTTACTATAACCGTGGAAACTGGTGATGTATATATTTTTGGGAACGTTTGTTAATATCAAAGAAATTTTATACCAAGTTTATTGCTTTCTTGTCTTTTATTCTTCGTATTTTTCTAATATTACTTCCCCTTTTATATATATATATATATATATATATATATATATATATATATATATATATATATATATATATATAACGTCCCCATGATTAAAGTTGTAGATCTTAAATACTCTCACACACACACACACACACACACACACACACACACACACACACATATATATATATATATATATTCGAATTATCGGATAAAACACAAGTAATGGAATCATATATTTACACCCTTGTGGATGTAATTATATATATATATATATATATATATATATATATATATATATTAATTTATTTATTTATTTATTTATACCACTCTCCAGATATATATATGCGCGTTCGTGTGTGTGTGTGTGTGTGTGTGTGTGTGTGTGTGTGTGTGTGTGTGTGTGTGTGTGTGTGTGTGCGCGCGCGCGCAGGCGTATGAATAGCAGCACATTTATTGAGATATTTACATTTGAATATAAAGCACACGGAACTCATAGAAATACGTTAGCACGTCCGTTTGTTGAACTACTAAGAAAATGCTAATGCCTGAATCTTTATCTGAAGATCTATTTCTGTATCCTTGCCCAGAAAATCAAAAGCACATATATGTATATACAAAAAGCTCTTTCTTTCTCCCTCTCGCTTCTCTTCCCTTAAATCATCTCCAAAAACATGTGCAAAGTGTTGAGTTACTAAATGTTTGAACTCACAGCATAACGTAAAATTGATATTACCATTAAATAGCATTCATTACTTATACAATTTACAAACTGAAATTTTAACACATTTGAGCATTTTAAGGTCCAATATGCAGATATTTTGATAATTAACATATAAACTAGAATAATATCTTTTTATCAATATTGCTACTTTTGTTCCACCGTCTCTTTTAAAGTCTCAAACTTACAGATTATTCAGTTATTATATATATATATATATATATATATATATATATATATATATATATAAGTTATTATATATATATGTATATATATGTATGTATATATATATATATAAGTTATTACAGTTATTATATATATATATATATATATATACTAAAGGCAACACACACACACACACACACACACACATATATATATATATATATATATATATATATACTCTATAGTCATCCACAGACAGACCTGTTTCGTTCTATCAGAACTCATCAGTGTGGCTAGACAGTATCTTCCCGTAGCTGGGATTGAAACCCGGTTGACTCAAACGCCAAGCCAAAGCTTCTAACCATGATTAAGTGTTTTTTAAGAAATCCAAGGCCACCTCGAAATTCTAGCATATTGTGTAATTTAGTTTGATTTGTTCAGCTGCATATCAGTGCCTGGTGGGTTAACAAATGTAATGACTTAATACATTTGTAAATATTTTATTATAATCATAACAATTCATATTTCTAACGTTCAACTGCAATCATTTTTTTACCCATATCTTTTTTATTACTTTATCATAAAATCATTTGTTTTTACACAATTATATGGTTTCAAATGTCCCTACGTAATGTTTATAATTTATTCAATTCTATGGCTACAAACAACTATTCTTATATAATAATATTCATTATTTTTGTATGCAGTTAAATGGCTTCAATGGTTATTTTTGTATGCGGTTAAATGGCTTCAATCAATCCTTCTAATTTTCGAACGTATCTAATTGACTTATATATGGGACCGTAACAGGTCTTACTTCTCCAGGTCAAAGTGGGTCTAGCGATAATGAAAATGAAGTACTCCACAATTTCTAGTGATTCAGATGTGAAACTTTATCACTGATACTTATTAAGTGTCATACCTAAGGCACTATATATATATATATATATATATATATATATATATATATATATATATATATATATATATATATATATTACTTTCAGTTCTACCATAGTCATATTTTCATTTACAGCTCTGCGCTTATATATTTAATAGTTCGCCACTTTTATTATCGATTTCTTCCTCCTCTAAACCTAACATTGTTTTTCGTATACCTATGAAACTTTTAATTATAGAATCGTGAAGGTTAATGAGGCAAAAATGGTGTTATATGGTTCAACTTGCTGACATTTGAGCAGTTTTTATGATTATTTATCTGACTTTTTTTATTCGTTCATCGTTTTTATTGTATATTTATATATATATATATATATATATATATATATATATATATATATATATATAAATCCCCTTGATTAAAAAAAGCTTTCAACAATAAATATTATATATGATATGGGATTTAATAAAGATTCAGTTGATGAGATGTTTCCCAAGTGACGTTAGTTGATGAGATGTTTCCCAAGTGACGTTGCGTTAATCTTCGAAACCAGGAAAAATGCAGGATTTTTAATGCTGATTTTCATTCACCTTTTGAAGATTCAAGCGATAAATCGAGCTTTCTCACATACCACTAATTTTGCTTCATGTTTTATTTAGCAAATCTGGTTAAACATTTACTCTGCTGAAAAAGCAATAAAATTTAGATGGTTATCGACAGAAATTTATTTGATAAATGGGATTCAATCAAATATTTAATTATTTAAGTATTTCTCGCTGAAAGATGATTTTTTAAAGTTTGAAATGTATGTTCGAGTCTCGTGTGCAGATTCCAGGCTGATTTTTTTTCAAGAATTGAAAAAATACGCCGAGACACAATTCCAGTAACAGCAAATGATAAAAAGAGAGTTAAAACTGAATAAATAACAATACCTTTATAGAGGGCTAAGAAAACTATGGAATATGAAAGTAATTGTTATTATTAATCTCATACTTGGAAGAGTGATGAAGACCTTTGCCAAAATAAGGATAAAATAATAACCGACAAGCATTACAGAAATTAAACAGAGAACTGTAAAGTGCCGAAGATTCGTGAAGACTCGTTATCTCATAATTCCAACCCTCGTAATTAAATCCCATGCAATTTTTTAAAAATCAATTTGACCAGGGAATGAGAAGAAACTTACTCAAAGAAACAAGCTTATTTAGTCTTCAGTTAATTGTCTTAGCAAACATTTCGTTGATGAAAAATTAAAAAAATATATAAAAATTGAGGAAGTGTGAAATTCTTTAAATTGTACAATATCGTTCTCTAGAGTCGTTTGTTCCATCCTTGAACTCCACCGTACAGTGGGAGAGTACTGCGCCGTTAGAAGAAGGGTTATTCAATATTCATCCTTTGATTTTGAAAACACAAAAAAGTTGTACTGTGAAAAACTTGATGACGGCCAATAGGTTTTAAAAGAAGCCACCTGGTAAAAGAAACAATATCTTCGCCAGATGAGTTACGGCATGCAATCAAGTATTTGGCAAAAAAATGAATAAATAAATAAATAAAGGGGCAATATATATTTTTTCTAACCACATGTTAAAAACAATTCTCTTTTTCATGTGTGATTTTTTCCGATGTAAAATGACTCAGGCGTTTAGAAATAAAATGAATTTAATAGATTCAGTTCTTTGAAGAGAATCAAATAAGCGTAAGAAGAAAAATCTTAAATCTTTCTGATAACTCTTCATTTACTTAGCCCCCACTCTCAAATTCAGATATGTTCACGTGGAAATTGTGAGATTTATAAATGAATTAATAGATAAAACGTTCTTCCAAGAAAAGAAAAAAAGGAAAAGAGAGTGTGGCACTTCCGGTGGTCTTACACCCGACAACAATGGTGTGGACAGGTGTCCAAGGGGAACAGTGAATTTACGAATTTTACGAAAATTCCCCGTTGAGTTAGCCGGCAAATCATAAATAAAATCTATAAAAAATTCAAGAAGTTATAGAAAGTGATCCGATCGTCGAGGATCGCTTGTTTTATTGGGATCGACTTCAGTTAATGCATAAAAAGATTTGCAATAAAAAAAAGGCAATGAAGTTTGATATTTACTAGCAATTTCGTCATGTTAGTAACACCTACTTTGAGTCAAAACGACTTGGAGCCACCAGGAGGCGTAACTTGATAAAAAAAGGAAAAAAAGTGAGCTGAAGGGGAAATAGTAATGATACGACTACATCTTCAACGCCTTATAATAATTCTACAAATACTGTTGCTACTATTATACGAATATTGCTGCTATTAATACTAATACTGTTAATACTACTTCTAATAATGATGGATTGGTACTACTACTTGTACTACTATTACTACTAATATTAAAACTACCACAAATAATAATGATAATAATAATAATTATTATTTAACTCCTTGCGAGTTTTTCGCATCAGATGGTTTCGATTCTTCCTCTAATTTTTAATTTCATCAGATGTTTTTTCCAAGCATCTGTGAACCGTTCCAAAAATATCAACTACAACTGATATCATCATCACCCTGATAGGTTATCAATTTATTATTGCTGGGGATGGTTCTTTTTTAGGGGTCTTACCGGATCAGTGTAGTTTTCCCTTTAGTCATTCATTTGGTTGTGCTTCGTCTAGTTATTTATTCAGTTGCAGAGACATTCTGTCGTAAATCTCAAAGCCCCACGGAATTTTGTGCATCTCATTTTCTAGAACAGTTTCTGGTTTATGGATATTCATTTGTTAGTATGGTCAAATTTTAATCTCTTGCATAAAAAATAATGATAGAGATGAATAGATAAATAAAATGAACAAATGAAAAAAATTAAATGAATAACTTGAATAAATTATTAGACAAAAGTTCTTACGCTTTTAAATATTCTAAGTTTTAGAATAAGTCCAGAAAAGCCTTATTATTTCAATTAGACTCTTTGGCTTGATATTACTTTCTTGATTAGTTGAAGACATTTGAATTTTTTATTAGTTTTCTATCTCAATGATTTTGTCACTTCCTGATAGAATGTAATATCCAGATATCCACATAAAATATTTGGGTAATAAATTTACCGCTGCTTAAGCAGATTGAAATTTTTGAAAGTACACTGAAGGTTGATCTTTGCGAAAAAGTAGAGAAATGAATGTTTTCGACTTAGCGAGGAACATCTTCTGGATACAGACTTCGGTATTCTGTCGGCAACTTTTCGACTGTCACAGGTTTTTCTTCTTTAGGACGGGCGTAGGGGTAAGGTGAGGTTTTATCAAATTATCGTTCTCAATGATTTTTTTCTGATGGTATATGATATTCACACATCCACACAAACATATTATCGTTATTATTGTTACTCCCTTAAGAAGTTTTTTTTAGCATTAGCTTATGGTTTTACACTGGACCTCAAGTCTCCAGGACTCTTCTCAGTATTCTTTTACAGTCCTCATATTTCTAAGTCTTCCAGTCCCTTTACCAATCTTTTGGGGACTGTGCCGACCGCACCAATTGCAATAGGTATTATCGACACCTTCATATTCCATTGCTTCCTCAGCCCTCTAGCAAGGTTTAGATAATTATCTCTCTTTTCGCTTTCTTTTAATTTTATTCTGTAATCTGTCGGGACGGCAAAGTCCACTACTTAACAGGTTCTCTTTTTTTTGTTAATTATCACAATGAGCAGTCGTCTTTCAAAAATTAGGTGATCTGTTTGTCTCAAAATCTCAGAGAAGCTTGTACGTCTCAGTCTCCTGGACGAATTCCAGGTTTTGCATGTACCATTTGTTCATAGGGTCAAATTTCGTGTTCTTGCTCAATTCCCAGTAGCTCACCGTCCCCACCCAGTCATGTCTAGTCTTATAATCTTTTGTGCTAATTTGCTGCATTCACTTATTATGTGATTGAAAGTTTTGTCTCGATCACCACATAACCCACATTTGCTATTTTGTTTCGACTTATCTATTTTGCTTTAACATAGTTAGTCCTTATGGCGTTTGTTTGTGTTGCTTTTAGAAAAGATTCAGTTTCTCTCTTAAGGTTTCCTTTTCTGAGTCATAATCAAGTCTTCTCGTGTGAAATTTCGTTTGTTTGTAGCTTGAAATATCCAAGCAGTTGTTTATTATTATTATTATTACTCCTCAAGAGTTTTTCACATCAGTATTAGCTGATGGTTTTTCACTGGAGTTTGAGTGACAGCAAGTCTCCTCAAGTCTCCAGGACTCGTCTCAGTATTCTGGCCGTCCTCAGCAATGATGTCGTTTGGATAGTCTCTACTCGTCCGCCAACTTCCAAGTCCTCCAGGCCGTTTAATAATCCTTTAGTTACTGTGTCTAACGCACCAATCACAATTGGCACAATCGTTACTTTCATGTTCCACAGTTTTTTTCAATTCTCTAGCAAGGTCGAGGTACTTATCCTTCTTTTCACTTTCCTTCAGATTTATTCTGTGGTCCGCCGGGACAGCAAAGTCAACAGTTTTGCAGATTCTCTTTCTTTTGTTGATTATTATGAGGTCTGGTCTTCTGTCCGGGATTAGATGATCCGTTTGTATGTTAAAGTCCCATAGGAGTTTATGCGAGTCATTTTCTAGGACAGGCGCCGGGTTGTGCATATACCATTTGTTTGTATGGTCGAATTGCAATTTCCTGCACATTTCCCAGTGGATTACCTTGTCGACCCAGTCGTGTCTCGCCTTGTACTCCTTCTGTGCTAATTTGCTGCATTCGCTTATAATGTGATTGATCAATAAATAAACCTATTTGGACATTCGCTTCAGCTAAGCTTCTCCCTCCTGCAGTCAATTCCACTCTCCAGGTTTTCATGGTTTTGTCGATGAAGTTTATGACTTCATGTGATATTTTGTACATTTTGAAGCAGTTTATTATCCTGCTTTGCGGAACCATATCATGTGACTTTTTGTAATCAATCAAGGCCATAGCTAGATTTCCCGTCTGGCCTTGCTCTCGTTTATGATGGCTGGATCTACGTAAAGTAGCTCTTCTGTGCCTCTGGATCCTTTGTGGCATCCTTTCTGTTCCTCAGGGGACAATCCACGGCTAGCAAACGATTAGTAAATCTCTTCCCTTATTTGTGCTGTTAATATTTTCCACATTGATGGGCAGGTTATGGGTATGTAGTGGTTTGGGGCTGTTCCGTTGACTGGGTCCTTCTGGATCAATGTAGTTTTTCCTATGTTCATCCATTCGGGTACGTGTGCTCCTTGTAGGCAGCTGTTCATTTCTTGTGCTAGTCTGTTGTTAATGTCGGTGAATACCTTCAACCAGAAACCATGTATTCCATCATGCCCAGGTGTTATCCACTTTGATATTTTTTATGTCCTTTTGAGTAAATCAATGCGTATTTCCGTTTTCAGGCCTTCTCCAAGCACTTCTAATTCTTTTGTCATATTGTTTATCCATTCGGCTTTTTCGTTATATTTTTTGGTTGCCATATTTTTGTCCAAAATCGTTCTCTTTCTCTTACATTCAGTTGTTTATGTTTTAGTGTCATCTCCTCACAGTTTTTGGTAGAATTTTATTTGTTGTTTTGGAATGTCCCGTTTTGTCTGTATTGTTTTACCCTTCGTCGATATCTCTTTAATCTTACTTCTTTCGCTGTACTTTCTGGTTTATTTCCGCGAGTTGTATTGTTGTTTTTTTTGTGTTGCCTTTTCATTTTTGTGTCAATATGTTCCAGCGTCTTTCCTTTGTTTTATCATCTTGGTCTGTCTTCGTAGATTTTTTTATCTGCTTTTCCAACCGAATTTCCCATCCTGGTTTTTATTTTTTCTTCCTGTATTTTGAAGGGATCCCGATTTTCTCACAAACTAATTTCTTCCCCGCATAGATTAGTTTATTTAATTTGGTTACATTATTCGTTAATATATGAGGTAGTACTTGATTTATTCTTTCGTTTCCATCTTAACTGTTCTCCATTCTTTGTTTCTTTGTGATGATAAGGTAGTGCTTTCCCCGTTCATAATTTTCTTTAAATTTTCTAGATTTTTTTTTGTCTTGTGTTAGTGTTTGCCCTGTGTTGTTTGGTTGTGTGTTGCTTGGTTGTGTGGCGTTTCTATTTTCCGAAGTTGGCGGTTCATTTTGGTTAGGCTGTTTTTGTTTGTTAATAGATGGTGTGTCTAATATTGTAGTAATATCTTGTTCATGATTTATTTTCTGGTGTATTTCTAGTATTTAAAGGTTAGAAAACCAACCTTTCTTTATTATTGTCCTTCTTATGGTCTGAAACCTAGCACATTTTTGCCAGATCACTATCTTTCTTTTCCTGTATGATCTTTGCGTAGGGTTGTCCCTAAAATAGTGGTGTTGTCTTCCGTAGTCCATGTTTTGTGTTTACATGTCTGGTTGGTGTGGTTCCTTAATTGTCATTTGTGTACCTGAAAAAAGTACAGCCAACATTTGCATAATTTCGACCGAGTCTCCCATGTTGGCTATCAGGAGGGCACCTGCCGATCATGACACCCAAGTCTGTTGCCTGGGTCCCACGTTGTGGCATATTTTGATTCAACATTTTTATCATGGGTAGTATGTTGTGGCTATACCAAACCCAGGGTTTGTTTATTATCTGCGTGCCTTACAAAGATGTGACCAAAACAGTCACGGTGACTGTTCATAAACAGCGGGTCACAAAACTTAAACTCCATTATCCTGCTATTCTTATTCCTTATTTCTAGAACTGAGTACCTGAATAAGCTTCAGGTGTTCCTGTATCACTGTTATGGTTTATATTTACAACCCTATTTTGAAACTTTATTCCTGCTAAAGCTTATCATATTTTAATAACGATTAGGCTTCTGATGTCTTTCCCAGTTCTATTTGGGACGGTAATTATTTTTACCTAATGCCTTCAGACTATATCAGGTATGTATATTTTCATCGATTGAGAGAAGTCACACATGAGTCATATAGAATTTAGCGCGGTAAATTTAAACAAATCTATTTCGTGATTTCGAAATTGTTTAGCTGAAAATAATTTTGGGAATTAAAAAGTCCTCATTTAAAATACAACTATTTACCTAAAGATTTTACGAGTAACGAAAAATCAATGTTTTTTTTTTAAATTAAAGACATGGTACTGACTCGACTTCCTTCGTAAACCACATAGCAAAGATTCGTTTATCTCCCCAACTCGTTCGATTCCTGCCTTCTACCTTTTGTTTTTTTTTAAATATATATTATGAGAAATAGAGGTCACGAGACATTCTAGAATGTTCGATTCTAAAGTCATTCCTATATATATTTTTTGTTTATTAATTTATTTTTTATTTACCATCCTACCTACATTCTTTCACCCACCACTGCGATAGAAGTTACACGTAAGTCATATAGAATTTAACATGGTCACACCAGAGCTAGCTTATGTTCTTTCACTGGAGTCTGAGAGACAGCAAATCTTCTCGGAGTCTCCAAGATTCTTCTCAGCACTCTGACGGATCTTAATGCTCTCTTTGCTCGTCTTCTGATTTATATATCTTCAAGTCCCATTTCTAAGCTTTTAGGGATTGTTCCAAGTAGATAAATTACAATAGGCATCACCGTCATCTTCATGTTCCATAGCTTGTTTAGTTCTCTGGTAAGGTCTTTTCAATTTTTGAAAATTTCACTTTGTGGTTCGTCGGGACGATAAAGTCCACTATTCGGTAGGTTTTGTTTTTTTCTTTTGGTTATTTATTGGCAGGTCTGGTCTTCTAGGCGGAATTAGGTTATCCGTATGTATCTCAAAATCCTAGAGAATTCTATGATTCATATTTTCTCGGAGGAATTATAGTTAGTGCATATATCACTTAGGAGTATGGTCAAATTTCAATCTCTTTCACAATTCCCAGGGGAGCACCTTTCCATCCTTGTCGTTCCTTGTTTTATACTCTTTTTGCACTAGTTTGTTACATTCGCTTATGTGATTAAATAATCTAATGACTGGTTTTACATAATTTGCTTTTGCTATTTAGTTGTGCATTATCAGTTTTCCCTTTCATACAGTTGCTTCTTATGGCGTTATTTTTGTATTTCTATAAACAGAGATTTATTTTCTCTCTGCTTTTCCTAGCCATATACAGGTCTTCACCTCAACATTCCCTCTGAAAAAGACGAAGCTGTAGTTAAGATTAATGTAACGCGTTGAGAATACTTAGTGAGGCTAAGGGAGAAAGACTTACTGTCGACTTAGACTGATTGCCGCAAGATAGGGGCTAGATTTCGGGACATTCTGCTTCGTATTTTCGGAGAATGGAACATTGAAATAACATTTATTTTCGCAACTGTTAATTGTTCTTTTTTGGATTAAAAAATTATGATCTTACTATTCAACTTCGTGTTTGTTCGTCCACTGGACTCCAACTTTTTAGGGGGTGTCCTCGTGGTGTAATGGTTAAAGCGATGGACTGCGAAATCGTAATACGCGAGTTCGTACTCCAGTCGCGCTATTGCGTTCACTTTCGGGCAAATACCCTTGGGAAAGGTATGAACCCCCTTATCCTCCCAGCTATGGGTTAAATAGTACCACTAATGTTCTTCTAGGAGAATGGCTTTGGCATTAAATAACCTAAAAAGAGTTGATATTCCATTAAACAAAGAAACCAAACCAAACCAACTTTTGGTTGTTTTTTTTTTTATTATCGAATGATCTGGCGGTCCGGTTTTTTTCAACTTTCGGCGTAAACACTAGATCCAGTTGTTTGGATATAAAATTCATAACGTAGGCAGACGACTGATTCAGTTGAGATTTGATCTCCTACCTGGGAAAGTCAGACGTCTAGTGGTCGAGTGAGCGGCCGTATGACAGGCTTGCTGTATTGAATCTAGTTGATTCTAATTTTTCTTTTCCTTTTTCCATATCCTCTTATAGCAGTAATGCTTTTAAAATAATGTAGTAAATTCCTATTATCTTTTCTTGTCTGTTTTTTTTTTCTTTTCGTTTGTAACTCTCAGTTAGTCATTTACTTTGGTTGTTGTTTGTGTCCGAAATTTGTACAGCCAACATTTGCAGGAGCCGATAGGGTCCTCCATGTTGGTTCTCAGAGCCAACTTGATCTATCAGAACAGCACTTGCCAATCCTGACACTCAGATCTTTAATCTGAATCTCACGTTGATTTCGATTTGACATTTTTCATAATATAATAACACCAGATCCAGAGGTTGATTATTATCTATGCTTCTGTCTCAAACGGAGCTGGTATTCTTCTGAGGAAGAAAACACTTCAGCGGGTCACACACACACAAACACAAATAAATAAATAAGTGAATATTTACACAGTTAAGATAGTTCTGTTTTATTTTAGTTAAAGTTCACTTAACCCTTTATTGCCCAGTCGGTTGGGGCTGTAGAATACACCGACTGCATCTCTGCTGAGGAGTAAGACCTCCCAACGAGTATCCTGGATATGACACTAAATAATCTGATGGTGAGGTTCCAGTAATGCTGGGTTTTGGAGAATGCGGAATACCCCTCCATTGCCATCGCTCCCTGATCTACTCTGGCCCGGAGTGGTAACACCTGATTGGATCCTGATTGGGTCAAACAAAACTAAACCGTGGTTTCGAGAGTTTACTGTTTTTTGCATTTAAACTGCGTATTTATGCTAAATTGAATTGTTTAAAACAGAACTGTTTTAACATTTAAACTGCGTACTAATGCTAAACTGAATTGCTCGAAATAGAACAGTTTTGACCTCTAACTGCGTACTTTTGTTAAACTGAATTATCTGAAATAAACTCTGTGTATTGCCCAGTCGGTTGGGGCTGTAGAATACACCGACTGCATCTCTGCAGAAGGGTAGAAACCCCCTACGAATGTCCTGAAAATTGACACTAAATAACCTGATGGTAAATTTCCAGGGATGCTGGAGCTTTAGGGAATGCCGAGCACCCCTTCACAGCCATTGTTCTCAGGTTCACTCTGGCCGAAGTGGTAGCACCATATATGGCCCTATATATGGGTCAAACAGAACTAAGCTGATTACTTATGCTAAACTGAATTACTTGAAATAGAATTGATTTGATATTTAAACTGCGTACTTACACGAAATTGAATTGTTTGAAATAGAACTGCTTGACTAAACAGGATTCAGCATTAAATTACCAACAAAGGCTGATATGCCATAAAACCCGAGCAAGCAAATAACCAACGTAACCCTTTATCCTTTAGGATTTGGGCTTGATGCTAGTCATTTGTGCTACTACTTTGCTTTCGATTCATTTTACTGATAAAACTTCTAATTCCTTTTCTTTCACCCCTCATTCTTTGCTTTTTTCAATTTTTGGTCGTGGGATTTTAAATTTAAATGAAAATTTGAGCACTCTATCTTTAAATTTACACTCATATATTTGATAATAAGCACTAATACCAAATGACCAAATTTAAATTTTTTGAATTTACGGAGTTTACCTCTTTTTCAGTCTTCAGGTGAATACGGAGAGTAAGAATGGAATTTAGCATAGGAAAAAATGACATGCTAAAAAGGAGAAATGAAGGAAGGAATGCAACTGCTAAACCAGAAAAGAACCAGAGCACTTGGAGAAAAGGAAAATTACAAGCGGAGATGAAAGAAAAGTAAGAAATGAGTACAAACGAGAAAGCCTCTCGAAACCAAACTCTGCCGCAGAAATCTCATCAAAGGAATCAACACCGGCACAGTCTCCTTTGTTCAAAAGCATTCTTACAATGGATAAGGGGAGTGCAGGGAACAAGAAAGTTGATGACAATGCTCAATGTAATTGGTGCGCTTGAAATGGTCCCAAAAGGCTTGAAATAAATTCTGGAAGAGTTGGAAATAGCAGACGAATCAAGAACATTAATACTACAACATTGTTAAGATTAGCCAGAATACTGAGAAGAGTCCGGGAGACCTGAGGAAATTTGCTGTCACTTAGACTGCAGTAAAAGACCACCTGCTAACGCTAGTGTGAAAACTCACAAAGAGAATAGTAATAGTAATATTAAAAAGAGCAAAGAAAGACTAATTAAAGCAGTAATAACAGTATTCGAAGTACAAACAAAAAAGCAACAAAAACTAAGAAACAGAATTGGGAAGAAAAACAACTGTATGGATATTTCAAAGAACTAACTAGCGCGATTACTCACGAAAAGACCTGGGCGTGTCTTCGAAAAAGCTAAGTTTAAGAGATAAACTGAATCTCTCTAATAGCCGTAGAAAACAATGCCATAAGAACCAATTATGATTTAATAAGCGAATGCAGCAAACTAGCGCAAAAGGAGTATTAACTGGGTTAACTGGGTTGATCCACTGGGTACTGTCAAAAAGACTGAAATTTCACCATATACCAAATGGTATATTCCCAAATTTAAATTCGTCCAAGTGAATGAGACGTATATAATTCTTAAGGATTTCGAGATACGAACGTATCCCCGAATCCCTGCCTGAAGACCAAACCTAGGGATAATTAACGAAATGAGTAAATAGAAAAAAATTGACTTCTTGTTGATTGTTTCTTTCTTACGAACCACAGAGTAAAAATAAAAGAAATTGGCCCAGCGGTTAGAGTGTTCGCCAATGGCCCGGGAGACCTGGGTTCAATCCCAGGTCGAGTCATACCAAAGACTTTAAAAATGGAACTTGATACCACCTTGCTTAACACTCAGCATTATAAGGTACAGTTCAAGGGTAAAGTGGAGCAATCCAGGGAATGGAGTAGCGCCCTCCCCTACACCTTGGTGTAGTAGCTATCGAAAAGGGAGCCTTCGGGTCACCCTCGACTATGGTCGCTAACTTTACTTACTTACTTTACAGCATTGTTGGGATCAGCCAGGATACTGAGAAGAGTCCTAGTAAACTGAAGAGACCTTTTCTCTTTTAGAGCGAAAGACCTCAAGGTAATAATGATGGGAAAAACTCGCAAAGTGTAAAATAATAAAGCATGCTATGATATATGCACCAACCATAATCTTCCCCAGAAAATGAAACACACACATTTCTCTGGTACGATACAACATCAGATACTAACGGATCACCCAGTCAAAGCCAGAAGTTTTAATAATAATAATAATAATAATAATAAGAGAACTTGACTCCAAATAGATTTTGCGGTTACAGTAGATTATAAAATGGAAACAAAAGTAAACAAAATATTGGACAAATTGTGTGGCTTTCTTAAAATACCGAGAAAAATGCCGGTTATTAAAGAAAACTTGCGAAAGACATGAAAGTTATGCATTGAGAATTGTGAAGAGAACTTGGGTTTAAATTCTCTGTCACAGGTAGCATTTCTGACAGTATGGAGTAGATTGGTTTGGTTTCTTTGTTTTATGGCATATCAACTCTTTTTAGGTTATTTAATGCCAAAGTCATTCTCCTAGAAGAACAGTAGTGGTACTATTTAACCCATAGCTGGGATGATAAGGGGGTTCATACCTTTCCCAAGGGTATTTGCCCGAAAGTGAACGCAATAGCGCGAATGGAGTACGAACTCGCGTATTACGATTTCGCAGTCCATCGCTTTAACCATTACACCACGAGGACACCCTCTGTATGGAGTAGAGCTAGTCTCTGACGCCAGAGGCACCTCAAAATGAGAATACTGACAAGTCTAATTTTTGTGAATATTTTATTTTATTCTTTCTGTGAACATAGAAGAAAATGGGTGGACTTCCGTATTAAGGAAAAACAGTGACAGTTATGAATGATTATAATCACAATTAAAACTAAAATCTCAGATATTTCCCTCTTTATTAACGTGTTGTATAGCCGTAATATAAATCTAAGCGGAAACATAACCAAACATATTTTATGAACTTCAATGAATGAACGAACACACTTCTTTATAAAAATATATCTCCCAAACTTTATTCTCGAAAGGGTTGATGTTTCTGTGGTGTGTGAGAGATGGGTGGAGACATATACTCAGAGAGAGGACTTCTTTCCATATCTTCTTCCAGGAACCAGGGGGTGCCAACGCTTGCACCCCCTTGCAAGCACATCAGAGACGCCTCTGATCGGCTGTCTCTCTAAATCTAACCGCGTGGTTCTCATCACGTGGTCTCCTCCCGGTTACACACCTGTTTTACCCCAGTGCCCTGATCGTGCTGTCCTGGTTCCTAATCACAACGTGACAGCTTGTCAAAGCACAAGGGGTCACTAGGAACGAACCTAAAATCCATGGCATATATTATATAACAAACGCAGAAAGATTAATTACAGAATGTTGAAATTATTGAAATATCAGTAGCAATGAAAGAAATGTTCTACTAGCTATTCGTATACAAACTTAGATGATTAAGACTCAAAATCAAATTGAGGGGAAAAATTGAGAAGATTGTATCGCCTTACATTTTCTAGTAAGGAATATTTGCCCATATCAAAATCTTACCTTTTACCGGGAATGGAATGTTGATCTATGACACCAGCGTGTAACTGGCAACGCCACTAACCAGGTCAATAAAAAAGTCTCTGTTGATTGATAGAAATGACCGTGGAGCCTGTTTCAAACATCATTGAGAACCCCTGGTCCAGAATGAGTTAAATTTAATAAATACAAATCAAAATTGCTCTTTTTATTTATGTAGATACGAAATAACTTGATAAATCATCATCATGTCACGCCATCAGCATGGATATTCTTGACCCTCTACCGCCACCCTTCTCTATCGTCCATCGCTTCCGATAGGTCTTCCTGGCTACATCCCGTATCTGCACAGAGCTGTTGCATGTAGGTTCTAGCTTTGTCGTCCTGCCTTTGCTCATCCAGCTGAAGAGGTCCACTGGAGTACATCACTTATAAGTTCGTCCCTACTTTTCTAGCAGTGTCCTGCATGCCTTGTTCGTCTACACTGTATAGTTTTCGTGATTGGTGGTAAGTTGCCGTATAACTGCTGTCTTGTGGGGTGCTGCATACAGGAATTGTTCAATATTGCTCGCAGCGTTCTTGTGTAGGTGTTGTCGAGCCTATTCTCCATACATTTAGTTAGCGTTCATGTAGTGCATCCATACAGCAGTATCGACACGACAGCTGCTTGGAAAAAACTGTGTTTCATTTTATCGGTCATAAATAAAGTGAGCAATTATTATCGAAAATGACTGAAAATAATTTTCGCAAATGAGAAAATATTGACGACGATCCGATGCTGCAAACCTCTACCCAAACCTTTTTGAACCAATATGTCTCTCAATGCGTCTTTTTGCAATAATACATATTGTGATTACACTTTTTCTTTATCCCGTTTCTTTTCATATTATTGTCCAATTTCTGTGAAATCAATAGCAATCGATAAAAGAAAAATATTTGACGGCTACAGAAGTTATGATGTCAACGATAATAACATTAGAACTGAAGTGCACAATATTGACCTCGTAAGATGTCATCATCTACAGTGCAGCAGAAATTTAGAACAAGTCTACATCATTTTATTCTCAGTCGTAAAACAACTTACCATATTCATACTAAGTTTATGTAAATTGGTTCAATACATGATAGACAATTCTGAATATTATCAAAAAATATGTGCATTCTAACTTTTGATACGCCTATATATATATATATATATATATAATGGAATCTAGGCATTGTCAGTTTTATGCTTTTCATTGTTTCCAATTTCCGTTTTCAGGTTCGATTTATGAACTTTTTGTTGACGGTTTATTTCCTCCCGTGACCTTCAGACAAAACGACGACAAAAACATTATTTTCAAAAGTAATAAAACTGTCCACCTTTTCACCGTCATAATTTTTCTTTTTTTTTATGCTCGAAATTTTTTATTCTTTCCTTTTTTCTGTCCGTTATCTTTTATCGCACGTTGAACTTTCTTTTTGTATCGCAACGAACAAAATATTTCATCTTCACACTCTATCTTCCGGTTGTAGTTTCTGGTTAAAAACAAAATTGAGAAATACAAATTGAAATTTTAAATTAAAAAAATTTGAATTAAAAAATACTAAAAGAAACATGCATACGTCATTCATGTCTTAAATACTTTATATTTTACATGGCACGTTATTTCTATCGCAATTGAAAGCAGATTAAGTAGGAAGAACGTTGACATTTTTAGCCTTCCACGAGAGTAATAAAATTAATATTCAAATTAACTGAAGTTTTGCGTATAATTTTAACTGTGAAACACTAATTTCTATTTCTATTAATATAAAAGAAATAAGTAGTTGTTTGGTTTAAGTTAATTTCTTTTCTTTGCATGCAATTAGTTTCACACAACGAATGATAATCCTTTGTAAACTATTATAGATTCAATAAAGTTTTCTTAATAATAACAGTTTTTACACAGTTATATAATTTCATGTATTCCTATCCAATGCTAATGAAAAATCTTTTCAAATAGATTTGTTTGGCCCATATCTAATTACTACAACGACTCTGGGTTAGTGTTGTTCAAAAAGTAATGGTAACAAAGAGGTGACACCACATTTGCCAGAATTCAAGAACTTGAGCCTCATTACCAGATGTTTCACACCCAAGACTAGGAAGAGAAACCAATTTGTAGAATAATGGCTAATATGCTCAACTGTGACCTCGAAGTAAACGAGTTCGAACTCCAGTCGCACTATTATGTTAACTTTCAGACTAAGGTATGGATACCTTTATCCCCACCTGCCAGCTATGAGTTAGATAGTATCACTGCTGTTTTTCTAAATGACGACTTTGTCATTAAATAGCTCATGAAGGTTGATATGCGATTAACCAAAGACAATGAAAAAGAAAAACAAAACAAAAACAAAACAAAATAACAACAACAAAAAACAAAAATAGAATGTGTATTTGTAAGACTCTTTCACAGGAAAGGGGTGCTTTTGGGACATTAGAAGTGATTTAATCTTTTCCTTCGCTATCATTTTTCGATTACAACCGATGACTCTGTCAACAGTTTTTCAAAGTCTGATTACAAAACTCCCTACTTTTTAATATTCTACCATCATTTAAACTTAAAATGAAACATTTATCATATTTTCAAAACCCTTCTATCATAAATCAATTCAGAAGTTTTATCCCTATTGCAATGTAGGTTCAGCGAATCTACAGATTTTTAAAACAGAAAATCTATTTATCTATCTATCTCAACTTTAAAAATAAGATAACATCTCTAGAAAATATATCTAAAGTTAATTTTAAAGCATCAAAAAAGTGAAATTGCCGAAGATTAAACACACACACACACACACACACACACACACACACACACACACACACACACACACACACACATATATATATATATATATATTTATATATATATATATATATGAGAAAGAATTATTTAAACAACAAACGCTTTCTTTTTATATATTAAGCTAGTTAGAGTTTTCAACAAAAAATTTAGTTAACATTCAGTTAAGAATGATAGCTATCTTTAACAGAGTGTTCGAATACATTTAAGAAACCACGCACGCATAAAACCATGCACATGTACACGCTGGGGAATATATATACATATACATATATATATATATATATATATATATATATATATATATATATATGTGTGTGTGTGTGTGTGTGTGTGTGTGTGTGTGTGTGTGTGTGTGTGTTTGATTTTTCAGTAAGTGTGTTCTTCATTTTGTTATCTCTTTTCCAGAGTAGGGGTGCCAATTCAGGGGTGTTTCTGCTGATTACATTTGAAGCGACAGAGAATACTTTTTACGAGTCAACTGGGTAGATTGAGGTACTCGGCTTTATTTGTTGTCACTGATATTGATGAAGTAGAGAGATAAAAAAAAATTGATCACTGATGAAGACGATAATATGGGAATGACAAGGGGAGAGCTTGAGTAAAAAAAAAAAAACAGTAAAAAAGACGCAAAATATAGTGTTGGTTAAAAGTCTTTGTACTATGACCGACTCTTTTGTTAAAGTCCATTTAACAATCAGAGAAAAATATAATTTGAGAGAAAAGCGACGACATGACTCTCGAACGACGTTTGTTGTTTCGCATTTTAGCCCGACATTTCGTGAAATATAACCAAGATCAAATATTGATATCCTTGTTATGTCTCTCTTTACATACACACACAGACACACACACACACACACACACACACAGAGAGAGAGAGAGAGAGAGAGAGAGAGAGAGAGAGAGAGAGAGAGAGAGAGAGAGAGAGAGAACTAATAAAAATGTACAATGTAAAATAAGAATAAATGAATAAAACATACAACTTATGCCGTTTTTCTATAATATCTGCAATAAAAAAATCCAATATAGATCAAGAATAAAATCGATTTTATCCACAGTCAATATTCCACACACACACACACACACACACACACACACACACACACACACACACACATATATATATATATATATATACATATATATATATATATATATATATATATATATATTAACCACATTTTCAATAGCAGCACTCGTTGTTAAATGAAATGTAATTAATTACTTTTATAATGAATCTATCATACGAAGTGCCTTCAATATGTTTCTAGACATTTTTGCACAAGCATTTAATATTGTTGTAGACTCTTGAAAATTCAGAATGTTATTGCTATACATCTTATGAGATGACTTTTATGATTTCAGGTTCAAGTGAACAGCTACAGCAAGAATATACCCTACTAAAACCTGATTATCACAGCCGGTGAATTTCAAAAATGCAATCTGGACGCGAGGACACATTAGAAGAACGATATGCAATAAAATTCTGTTTTAAACTTGGAAAAACTGCCTCAGAATGTCACGTATGGAATGCTTCATACTGCTTTTGGAGCATCTTGTATGAATTGAGCATCAGTTTTTGAGTGGCATAAGAGATTCAAGGAAGGCAGGGAATCTGTAAGGGATGATGAGAGGTGTGGGAGGAATAAGGAAGTCAATACACCAGAGCTGATTGGCCAAAGGGTTAGGGTTAGGGTTACTATGTTGAGGTTTTAAGGGAATTCAGGAAGAGATTCCTAGGGAAGAGGCCAGTAGTTAAGATTGAACCTACAACCACCGGATGATTTCACATCGAAGTTCTTTAACTAAACGCCTATATCCATTTGGAAATGTTTTCAGCGATACTTTATAAAAGGTTCAGTTTGAACTTCGGTGTCGGCTGCTGAGCTCGACAAGAAACACCTGAAAAAGGCTGAAATACGCATCGGTCGAAATATTGTTGATATAAAAATAAAGATGAAGATAGCCGTCAGAATATGTTAAATGATAAAGATTATGAAGCTTCATCTAAAAACTTTTGACAAATAAAGTACGCTATGATGAGATAAAACGACAGAATGTTACCTGCTTATTCAACAGGTAAAGATTTGACAGAAATTTCCATCACTTTTAAAACCCACTTGGTAACTTGAGAACTGATATCAAATATATTTTGCCCGTGTCTACACCATAAGAATGGCCATAACTTCAAAGGGTTATTTTCATTTGATCGGTGCAATTCGCATTATGAATTCTTAGCATCATCCGCTAAGTTTATATATATATATATATAAACTTAGTGGATGATGCATATATATATATATATATATACCTAATAGCATATATATATACAACCATGGCCAAAATTATGGAGCACCTATAAATAATTGAGATAATAGTTTAAACCTACGTATTCAAAGGTTAAGAATCGTACAGTGAACAACTGAGAGCAAATGTAAAATATTTAACTGTAGATTGTAGTATTTTTTTGCTTTAAAGCCTCTCTCAAGAGCTTTAGCTGAGTTTCGTACTAAATTCATTCCATTATTCAAAATGATTTATTGTCATACTAAAGGTTGTTTCGTAATTTTCGGGTAATATTTGATTCCTACCAGTGCTATAATAGTATATTTAATTGAAAATGCCTCCAAAGAAGCAGCTTTCAGAGATTAAAAGGACACAAATTGTTGCTTTATCTGGTGAAGAATATTCTCTGGTTGAAATTGCCAGGAAGATGGAATGTTCAAGGAAGGGGGTTCAACAACGATTAAAAGGTACAAGGAAACAAAGTCTTTCAAAAACAGAAATGGACAAGGCCGTAAAAAGTCTACAACCGCCTGGGAAGACAGATCTTTGAAAAGAGCATCCCTTGCAGATAAGAGGAAAAGTTCTTCAGAGCTTGCTGCTGAACTTAGGGAGGGTGCAAAGAAAAATATATCAGCTCGAACAGTGAGAAGAAAGTTAATTAGAAGTGGGATTAAAAGGATGCAAAGCCAGGAAGAAGCCATACTTGTCTCAGGCCAAAAAGAAAAAACGACTGGAATTTGCAAAAAATGAAAATTGGACACCTGATGTTTGGGGCAAAATTGTTTGATCTGACGAAAGTAACTTTGAAGTAAGTTAACAGCTTCTATTTTACTAAACTGTTCATTTAAAAATGCACACATTTGATTTAAAATAGTAATGTCTTAAATCTCAGCTGTATTCTGTGTTGTTTAAATGAAGAATGAAGACTTTTATGCGACTTAATTTTCAGGAAAAACTTTACTTTTGGAAGACGAACTTCTAAATTTGCTAAAGAAAACCCCAAAATGGCCCCCCAAGAAAAGAAAAAAAACCCAAAACACCTCAAATGTAGTCTAACACGTGTTAAGACGAAAACCATAAAAGAGTTGACTCCTCCTCTCTCCTTCTTTCTCTCTCTCTCTCTCTCTCTCTGTCCACCCCACTAGATGACCATGATATAGGAGTGGGACTTTAATATAAATACTATTAAAATTAGTAATAATTCAATCCTTCATTTGTTAAAATAGTATGCATACGTTGGAAGTGATTCCGTTTCCAGAAGTTTTTTCACAGAGGTCAGTAAATTTATTCTACTAAACTGTTAATTTAAAAATGCACATATTTGATTTAAAATAATTATTTCTTACGTCTCTACTATATTGTGTTCTTATATGAAATACACTATATTTCTCATTTATGTCGACATATTTAGCAGTTTAAAATAAAAAAAAATGAAGTATAACGACCCTGGTCGATTGCTTTAGTATACAGGGCAAGCAGAAATAGAACTTTTTCTAACGCTTAGAAGTCTTATTGCACACCCTCATAGCAGTAAAAAAAAAAAAAAAGCAACTGAGTCAAAAAACGAATTCTACCTATAAAATAAAAACCTGTCAGGGCCGGAATCGGATGATAGGTTGAAATATACCCCAAAATTTCTTCGAATTTTAACGTACAGCAGTCCTGGACTTTAACTAAGTTAAAACTTAAGGTAAAAAAGTTTTTTTTTTTTTTTTTTTTTTTTACCGCGTACACATGGGAAGCAGCATGATGTACGTGTGAGTCTTGCGGCTTAACGCTCAGGATTGTCAGTTCGATCGGGGAACTACTGCTGCTCATCTATAAGAGTGGCTTCTATAGATGAGAATAAAAACAGCCATCGAAAGATAACCATGACTCGTACTCAAACCACATACATAAACCGCATCGCTCTTCGTGCGGGTAAAAAAGGGACGCGTCCTGCTGAGGTTGGAGCCCTGGCCTCAGTGTTCGAAAAATCAGCTACAGAGCTCGAACAAAAACTACTAAAATGCAAACAAACAATACAGATAGCGACATTTAACGTGGGAACCCTAAATAGAATAGGTCAACTATCAGAGCTAACTGCATCAGTCGTAGAACATAAGATAGACGTAATTTGCATACAAGAGCATCGATACACGCACACCGAAGATATCAAATATCACGAAACTGGTAATGGATGGATGCTGGTGACTGTATCGGCATGGAAAAACTCTGTCAATGCATCGGTAGGAGGGGTGGGAATGCTTATAGGACCAAGAGCGTTAAAAACACTGAACAGCATTGAGAGAATACAACCTAGGATGATGGCCGCAACGTTTAATGGCAACCTCAAAGCAACAATTATCTCCTGCTACAGCCCTACCAATGTTAGCGAAGAAAACGAAATAGTCACCTTCTACGAAGATCTATCCTCCCTAGTACGTAGCATTCCGAAACACAACCTGCTAGTCATTGGCGGAGATATGAATGCACAAATCGGGAAAAACAGAAACAACAAATACAGCCTACACAACGCGTCAAACAGGAATGGACAACATCTAATAGATTTCATGATAGAAAATAGATTAACATGCCTCAATACAAACTTTCAAAAAAGGGAGGGGAAATTATGGACCTACACATACGCGAATAAGAGTAAAGCACAGATAGACAACGTCCGTATAAACAGGAAATGGAAAAACAGTGCGATGAATTGCGAGGCATACTCCTCTTTCGAGGGTGTCTCCTCCGATCATCGAATAGTTACGGCCAAAGTACGACTAAGCCTACGAAAAAACGCCACACGTAAAGCGACAACCAAGCACTATGACTGAGCCCTACTCAACAACAGAGATATTAGAGATAAATATGCATTAGAATTAAGAAACAGATTCGAAGCACTACAAGAGAAGGCAGAAAAAGGTACCCCAAATGACGAATATGAGAATTTTGTCAACGCACACCTCGAGGCAGCAGCGAAATGTATTCCAACAAAACGTAAAACTAAATCTAGAGTCCCATGGGAAACGTTAGCGGTTAAAGAAAAATGTGCAGACATGAAAACTGCCTCCAAATGCAATAGGAAGAACCCAACGAACACAAATGCACGAAAACTAGAAAAGGCACAACATCAATTAACAGGAATATATCTAAAAGAACAGGCAGAATACATACAAAATCAGATAGATAAGATTAGAGACTCGGTGGAAGATAGACAATCCAGGATAGCCTGGCAAACAATAAACGAAGTAAGTAGAAGGAAGAGCACAGCCAAAGCGAAATTGAAAGCTGCAAGCCAACAAGAAAGAGTAAAACTGTGGGAACAGCATTTCAAAAATCTACTAGGAAACCCACCGGAAATAACGGATGAACCGATCACCAGAATTATTAGTAAGCAATTAGACGTTAAACTAGGTCCTTTCACCAAAGAAGAACTCGACTCAGTTCTCAAAAGAATTAAAAATAGGAAAGCTGCAGGGCTACACGAGATCCCTCCAGAAGTGTGGAAGACTAGACAATTCGACGATATACTGCTCCGGCAATGCAACGCAGTCTATAGTCAAAATAGGATAGAAAGATGGACGAAGGGATGCATCCTTCCTTTCCCTAAAAAAGGCGACCTCGGACTAGCCAAGAACTACCGAGGGATAACACTTACATCCATAGCAGCCAAAATCTACAATGCCCTACTACGAAACCACATAGAACCCAAAATAGACAACATCCTTAGGAAAAACCAAAATGGCTTCCGGAGAAATAGATCCACAACCTCACAAATACTGACCATCCGTAGAATCCTTGAAGGCGTTCGGGCAAAAAACCTTCAGGCGACATTACTATTTGTCGACTTTACCAAGGCCTTCGATTCCATACACAGAGGGAAGATGGAGCAAATCCTACTAGCATACGGCCTACCAAAAGAAACCGTAGCAGCGATAATAATTCTCTACAGAAACACAAAAGTGAAAGTACGTTCACCAGATGGAGACACGGAATAATTCGACATTGTTGCAGGAGTACTACAAGGAGACACACTAGCCCCGTACCTCTTTATCATCTGTCTAGACTATGTGCTTAGGACTTCGATCGACAAAATCAGAGAAAATGGCTTCGAGCTGACTAAGAGAAGAAGCAAAAGGTACCCCGCAAAAACAATCACGGACGCCGACTACGCTGATGACTTGGCGTTACTAGCGAATACGCCTAATCAAGCAGAGACACTACTGCATAGTCTGGAACGAGCCGCAGCTGGCATTGGCCTCCATGTCAATGCAAACAAAACTGAATATATGTGTTACAACCAAACGGGCAACATTGCCACACTAGACGGAGCCTCTCTGAAACTAGTAGACAAATTCACCTACCTAGGAAGTAGCGTCTCATCAACCGAAAAAGACATCGACACACGACTGACGAAGGCATGGTCAGCTATCGATAGGCTTTCGATCATATGGAAGTCGGACCTAACCGATAGAATGAAACGCAGTTTCTTCCAGGCAGCGGTTGTGTCGATACTGCTATATGGATGCACTACATGGACGCTGACTAAGCGGCTGGAGATGAAACTAGACGGAAATTACACAAGAATTTTGAGAGCAGTATTGAACAAGTCCTGGCGACAACACCCCACGAGACACCAACTATACAGACACTTGCCCCCCCCCCCATCACGAAAACTATACAAGTTAGACGAACCAGACACGCAGGACACTGATGGAGAAGCAAGGACGAGCTCATAAGCGATGTACTCCTGTGGACCCCCACATATGGATGTGCAAAAGCAGGACGACCAGCACGAACTTACATACAGCAACTATGTGAGGACACAGGATGTAACCCTGAAGACCTGCCGGAGGTGATGAATGATAGGGAGAAGTGGCGAGAGAGGGTCAGGGATATCCGTGCTGGCTGCGAGACATGATGATGATTTCCTAAACTTTGGATGTAATAATTGAAATTTTTATGTGAATACACATCCATAACATTTATTCAAAAATTGTAACAATTCTTTTTTTTTCCATTTGATTTTTGGCACCCCTGGAGCGGTTTATGTTCGCCGTAGGGAAGGAGAGGCATTTCATCCTGATTGTGGTTCCAACTGTAAAATTTGGAGGAGGAAGCGTAATGGTTTTGGGCTGCATGGCTTCCTCAGGCACTGGAATGTTGTACACATGTGAGGGCAGAATAACCTCCACAATTTATACTAACATACTGGACCAGGTTTACCGAACCTCTTTGACTAAAATATTTAATTATAACTTTCCAAGTGATGCAATCTTCCAACAAGACAATGCTCCATGCGTCAAAAGTTTCAATAGGTTGGTTTGAGAAAAAAGGGATTACAGTGATGAATTGTCCCCCTCAATCCCCAGACCTAAATCCCATTGAAACTTTGTGGTCCAATTTAGGGAAAAGAGTGAGAATGCCCAAATTTTCATTAAAAAATAATTAGAGGCCAAACTTCATGAAGAATGGCAGAAAATAGATCCTACCACCTGCAACAACTTAGTCAATAATTTGCAAAAACGAATAAAAGCTGTTGTTAAGGCGAAAGGAGGACATACCAAATATTGATTGTTGTTATTAATGTTTACTCCACTATTCTTAACCTTTAAATATATAAGTTTGAATCGTAATTTCGATTTTTCATTGGTGCTCTATAATTTTGGCCAAGACCGTATAGATCGATAGATAGATAGATAGATATCAGTATATATATAGAAATAGTCTATATATATATATATATATATATATATATATATATATATATATATATAATGTATAAATATACAACTCAGTGAACATATATATATATATATATATATATATATATCAGAAAATATATAGAAATATTTCATATACATATATACGTATCTCACTCTCTCTCTTTCTATATATATATATATATATATATATATATATATATATATATATATCACTCTCTTTCTATCTCTCTCTCTCTCTCTCTCTCTCTCTATATATATATATATATATATATATATATATATATATATATCAGTAAATAGAAAAATATATCAATCAGTAAACGGGAAGAAATATTATATATATATATATAATTTCTTTCTATTTAATGTGAGATTATATATATATATATAATAGGTCCTTATACTTATATAAACATACACAGAGATTTATATATATATATATATATATATATATATATATATATATATATATATATATATATTAGTCTCTGAGTAAAATTCTGTCGTTGTATATCATCATAGCAAATTTCTATCTATCTATCTTTTCACATCGTGATTGATGATTCTTCCATGTGTACGATTTCTAAAATGATTTTTGTATAATAGGAATAAATTAGCGTCTTTTAGATGTAGCTATAATCGATTTTCTCCGGTGTGAAATCAGAAGCCTGGAAATGTGAACTCAATTAAATACAATTGAAGAAACGAATTAAGCTCGTTTGTTTGCCATAAAATCAATGTCATAAGAGAAAATTTGTGTGTCTTTTTCTTAAAAACTTTATTTCCATATTAAGGAAACTGATATTTTCTTTGCAAGTATCCCAATACTTATAGTTATAGCGATAAGTCCACAGTCTAAGAAATAAGAGAAATTAAAAAAAAACTCTGAAAAACAAAATAAGCAAACAAAAAAGAACATTTAGTTTATAAAAAAAAATATTATTTTAACCCATAATGTGTCATTGTCAATGCGCTTAATTTGGTAACTAATATCAGTAACATAGATTGAACATCATATAAGGAAAATTTCAGGTCAATAATTGCTTATTACTCAAGTTTTGGGATATGTATTTATCGATGCATTCACGGAAACATATGCTTATCTATCTTTCTTTCTATCTATCTCAGTATGGACTTCTGTTACTCAGTTTCTATCGAAATTAGTGAAATTCTATCAGCTTACCTACCAACCGTACATTCACCTTCCTTGAGAAACTGAATTATGGGTTCCTTGGCTGTTATTGATTGCTGGTTAGCTGTTTCACAATGTGCTCTTAACAACTCTATTATCACCTTGTTATGTCGCCATGTGTACATCTGAAGCAATTGTGGACATGCAGATAGTACGTGGCGCAAAGTACCCCGATCACTTTTACACAAGCACAGGTCCGAATTGGTATATCCCCATAATTTTAGGTTGGTCGCATTTGGTAAGAGATCATAAGTAGAGCGAAGAAGAAATGATATCGTCAGTGGTTCCATTGCAATTAAGGATTTCCTCGATAATTTAATTGGTTCGATATCATTCCATTTTGTCCAAGCACATTATTTGGCCTGAGTAACAGCACTGGCTTTTCTACATATATATATATACACTAATATATACACACATATATATACACTAATATATATATATATATATATATATACACTAATATATATATATACACACACATATATATATATATATACTTGAACTTATACATATATATATACACGAACATATACATATATATATATATATACACACTAATATCAACATCATCACGTCGTACCGTTAGTACGGATATCGCTGACCCTCTCCCGCCAATTTTCCCTATCGTTCATCGCCTCAGGCAGGTCTTCAGGGCTACATCCTGTATGTATATTTTAGCTGGTCGTCCTGCTTTTGCTCGGCCATATGTGGAGGTCCATAGGAGTACATAGGAATACGTCCCTTATGAGCTCGTCTCTGCTTCTCCAGCAGTGTCTTGCGTGTCTGGTTCGTCTAATTCAGATATTTTTCGTGATGGGAGGCAGGTGGCCGTATAGTTGGTGCTCTAAAAGCAGTCTAAAGCATTCCATACGTTTCTGCAGCATTTATTCCAAGTTTAAAACAGAATTTTATTGCATATCGTTTTTCTAAAGTGTCCTCACGTCCAAATTGCATTTTTGACATTCATCAGCTTTTTATGATTTCCGGTTGAAATGAACAGCTACAACAGGAATCGAAATACACCCGCAATCTTGACGTGAGGACACTTTAGAAGAACGATATGCAATAAAATTCTATTTTAAACTTGGAAAAACTGCCTCAGAATGCCACGCAGGGAATGCTTCAGACTGCTTTTGGGGCATCTTGCATGAATCGAGCATCAGTTTTTGAGTAGCATTAGAGATTCAAGGAAGGCAGGGAGTCTCTGAGGGATGATGAGAGGTGTTGGAGGAGTAAGGAAGTCAGAACACCAGAGTTGATTGGCCAAGTAACGAATTTCGTGGATAAGGATCGTCATGTGTCTATAGAGACAATAAGTGCATAGTTTGTTGTCACTGTGGGAACGGTACACACAATTATTCGCGAGGAACTAAAGATGCGGAAGATCTGTGCAAGGTACGTCTCAAGGGTGCTCAGAGAAGATTAGAAAGAAAGACGTTGTCACGACAGCAGGGAGATGGTCGAGCTTATCAATTCAGATCCTGCAGTACTTAATGCTCTGGTGACCTGCGATGAAAGCTGGATCTACTGCTATGACCCAGAGATCAAGAGACAGTTCCCAGTGAAAGCATGTTGGCTCTCCCAGACCCAAGAAGGCCAGACATAGCAAATCCACCCACAAACTTTTGATGATCCCTTTTTTTTGACAGCACTGGCATGATCTACATGAACTGGGTTCCCACTGGACAGACAGTCAACAAGGAAAACTATGTTGAGGTTTTAAGGGAGTTCAGGGGGAGATTCCTAGGGAAGAGGCCAGCACTCTTCAAATCGGGTCAGTGGCATTTCCACCAGAACAATGCACCAGTCTACAGCTCCATCCTTGTCACAGACTATTTGACCAAGATGGGCATCAAGGCACTTCCTCACCCTCCCTCTAGTCCAGACCTTGCTCCCTGTGACTTTTGGTTATCCCCTAAGCTCAAGGAAAAACTTAGAGGCTGTCGTTACAATTGAGGAGATGAAAGAGGCTGGGACGAAGGTCATTGACAAACTCACACATGGGCCTTCCAGAAGTTGTTGAAACGGTACAACTAGTGCATTGCAGCCGGAGGAGATTAATTTTCATTCTAGACCGATTGCCTTACTATGTCTGCTCTACTATTTACCCAGAGCTGGAAGGAAAACATGGATTCATGCCTTTTCCAAGTGCATAAACTATTGTTGAAACGCGGTTTCGCACAGGATCTGAACTCGTGTCGCTGATTACCTCTCCAACTACGATAAATCTTGTGCTAAGGGAACCTTCTGCTTGTTTTTACATACGGTTATTACACTTAGCAGTAAAGTATGGACTAGTTCAACTGATACAACAGAAGCATTTATTTTCAAAGTCTATCAGCAAACTTGAGGTTTAATAACTCCTTATTCTTTCTTTCTTTCTTTCTTTACTTAACAAATCTGATTGAAGAAATTTCTACTTCTTTATTTATATCGCATATGCCTTTATTTATTTCAATCCTAACTGATTTATTTCATCTTTTTTTTTTCATTTATATAAAACTTTCTTACAAATGGATATTGAAGTTCGATTATGTCAAGAAATTCAAAAATGAATTGGAATAATAACATTGCCTTAATCAACCGTAAGTTTTCAGCATGTAATGTGAAATAAAAAAAGTATGTATAAATTACTTTTTAAATATCTAATATTCTTAGAGAAAAGAGCCTCACAAAAATAGCAAATACTTATCTGATTATTGGTCTATAATTTACGTACACGCCTTTTCTCATAAAGTTAATTACATGGCATTTATAAAATATAGTTTCCTATTAAAAAAAAAAAAAGAAATTATCGCTAAAGTATTTGATATATTTTCAAGTAATATTTTCTATTAAAAATGGATATTTATATATGGTGCCCCCTTTTTTTTGTAGGAAAAACATAAATGAAATACCCTTAAGGGCCTTGATTAGTACTTGACAAAAATAAATTCAAAACTTAGCTGAACAACTGTTATTATATTTTAACCTTTCGAGCTTTTTCAGAAGCAAAGTTACTAATAACTTGGTCAAAGCCTGTTTTCTACACAGTTTCATGTTCAACTGAAATGGGGGACAAATTGATAAGCCATCTTGTGACATATTCGATCCCAAGCAAGTTTTAATGAGCTTCAGTATCGAGAAGCTTCTCTCCGCAGTAACAACGGAAACAGTGTGCGTCAAAAACAGCTGAAGAGCAATCACAATATTTGGCACTGTTTCTTGAATTTGTCATCGATGAATCCATCTTAGTCATTCGATAGCCGAAGATTTAGTCATCATGGTCATGTTACATTCCATTTTGGAAACTGCTGCTAGAATATCCCGATGCTTGAGAGCTTCTAAAGCAGTCTAGATACGCTTAAGTCAGCACCGTATTCGCTACTGAGAATTAAAAATTTTTGCTCCAACTTGCCTTCAGTATCTTCCAGGATTGCTTGTGATGATAATACAGCGAAGACAATTTGCATGGATTTAAATCGTGCTTCCATTTCATTTACAAGTCGGTCATAACATTCGTAAAAATTTCTCTTTACTTCCTGCACAAGTGTTTGACATACATCATCTTCCTTTCACCAGGTAGTTTTCTCTTTCTTCTAATCCACTTTTCAACTGGAATTTCCATTTTCTTGCATTTTGTTTTACTTTAATTAACAAATTCAGATTGCAAACTGTCACTGTTAAAGAAAGTTTTAATTGCGTCCATGTGGGCTGCACACGTATCCAAACCAATACCAGGTTCTTGAAGTTTCTTTTGGATGAAATTTATTTGTACCACAATTTCTTCCCAGTAAAACTAATGTGACATGAAGGAAATGTTTTTAATTGAAGGCAAAAGGATTTGTGCATCCTCTCTCGTTTGAAGATTTTCTGAAATTGAGGTTAATGAATCGAGTGCCTGAATCACTCCTTGAAATCCGGTTTTCACTTCACGAATAGCTTCGTGACGTGCACTCCAACGGGTGGTTACCAAATGCTTCATCGTGTCCTTCACATACAAAGATAAAACTTCCCATCGGTGATTGGAAGAGGAGAAAAATGTATTGAATCACTGAATCACTTCTAAAATGTAATGGCACTTCATTCTCAGCCGAGGTATAAACACCGCACAAATTCAGACTATGATTAGAACATTGCCTAAATTTAGCTTTCCCATTTATGTTTGGTAGAAGACGTTGAACACCACCATGAACTCCAGCTATACCAGCTACATTGTCAAATCTTATCCCTCTATGTTTTTTTTTTTAAACAAGTTTCTCTTTCTCCAGTCGACCCAAAATCATCTTGTCATAACCTATCTTTCCATGCTTAGTGATAAAACCAAGAAATGATTCCCGCACCCCCACTTTGTCATCAACAACGAAATATCGACAAATGATACTCATTTGATCAGTATGGCAAATGATCGCAAAATAATTCGCTTTTCGAATTTGATCCAGTGAATTTTCCTTTACGTGTTTTTCCAAGATATGAGTGAATTCATTTTGGATTTTCGATGGCAAGTACTGCCGGTAATCATTTACTTCTTTTAGGTAATGATATTCGAAAACAGGATTATACTCGCTCATTAGTTCAACAAGTTCTATGAAGTTACCTTTATTGGAACTATATACATCTTCTCGGTGACCTATTAAAGGCAGGTTCTATTTCGTCAGAAACTTCACGACATAAAGTAACCGAGTTAAAACCTGTCTCCTAATTTGTGTTTCATAGTTCTTGTAATTTACTGTCAAGAATGTAACCTTTATTAAGGGTCACTTCCAACATCTTCACTCCTTGAAAGCTCTTTTATGGTCAGACGAATTTTCATGGTCAGGCGTTTTTGAATTAAGCTTCCAGAACTTTTGAAATCCTGAATTTTTGGCTAGATTTGATTTGCGTTGCTCTTTGTGCAGGAAGAGGCGACAGCAGAAACAATAAAAAGATTTAGTCTTATTCGAGTAGAGCAACGATGATCTCAAAACAGTTTCTCCATTCTCATTGATTTTGTTTAGGCATTACCCTCGGTCTATCCACCCCCCAGTTGTACAGTTGGAGCAAGCGGTTTATCTTTGTTTTAAAACATTTTAGGTTCTATTGACACAAGATCAACAATTGCTCTGAGCAATTTCGTGGCCAAAATATGATGTCTTCGTACACAGCTATCTCTGTATTTGCCTGTTCTATTTCTTTAATTTCAGCAACTTCATCGGTTCCTTTTTCATATTCATACCTGTCCTTACCGTATGCATTGGAGCTCTCTTCCTTCAACTGTCAGAAAATTCATCTTCAGCTTATATTTCTATATTCATCTCAACCTTATTTGCATTTTCTCCATGTTTCTAGTTCTGATTTACATGTGGCATCCTCATCTTTGCATTTTATTTCAGCTACATATTTCTTCTCTCGGAAAGGATGTAAAGATGAAGAACATTTTCTTTCCTAGAGTTCTCTGGCAGTTTTCAACTTGCAGTAAGCCGCTTCTCTCAGTTTTTCCTTTTACCCATTCAAATCGACGAAAAAAAAAAAAAAAAGAAAAACAAACGCCTAGGAAGAGAGCATTCTTAACGGCAGATGGAATTTTTATTTATTGTACGATGATACAATTTGACACAAGTGGGGTTGTGAAAAAGGTTGATGAATTTTTAACTATCCCAAACTTAGCTAGACACATTCGTAACCCATTTGCTTCTTATAATGACATTGGGAAGTATTGCTTAAAAACAAAAGTAAATAATTACAAGTGTTTATTCTATACAGCCAATGATTGTTTGAATCTTTTCTTAAATTCACTTTTTAAAACTTACTATCCATTTTTTTTCTTATACATCTTGCTTATCCCGTTTTGTTTCATTCTTATATTCAATATAATAATCTAAAACTGAATCTATAGCAAAGGTCGTAATAAAAATAACGGAATATGAACATTTTATAACAAATGTACATCTGTAATATCTGCATTAAACATTACTATTTCTCTATTGAATTGACTGACAATTAATTCTTTAGGCAAAGTAACTACTCCCTTATCATTTTGCCAGTGTATACTTTCTTTTAACCTTACGGCGTTATGAAAGATGATAGTGAAACAAAAATGATAAGAATATAAATATCTTATATTTATTTCCATCATTTCAGGTGGTTATCTAAAAAGTATTTGTGTTTTAAAATAATGTTTTTAAAACAATAAACAATGAACATTAAAAGTCAGTATTAAATAATTGCACTTCTGATATAACTTTGTTTTCGTTTTTTTAGAGAAAAAATCTTTTTATCTTGTGTGTGTGTGTGTGTGTGTGTGTGTGTGTGTGTGTGTGTGTGTGTGTGTGTGTGTGTGTGTGTGTGTTTAATAAAAATGTAAAAAAATAAATTGAATCAATTGAAAAATCTCTTTCCCCCAGACGTTTCAGGAGACGTCTGGGGGAAAGAGATTCTTCAATTGATTCTACTGTTGAGTTAGAATAGAGATTCAACAGTTGAAATGAATATTTACAAATATTAAAAAAAAATCGTTCAGAAAGACTTTAAAGCAGAATATTTGAAAATTTTACATCTCAATAATCATAACTTTCCTTTTTATATTATAAACTTAAGATTTAAGAATCTTAAGTTAATCTTGTAATATGTACTAGATTTGATTTTTCTGAAAATGTTTAATTTAAACATCTCTAAAAAGTTAAAATCTAATGTAGAATGTTGTTATTTTCACATAAGAATACTAAAAAATAATTTTATGGAAAATCCATTGGAATCTCTGAAGAGTCTGATATTTATACAGTTTTTGAGCTTTAAAAATTTTCGAGTTTAGTAAAAACTTTCGAAATGTTAACAAATTTTAAATCGCGTATATTTCTAGTTCTACTTTACTATTAATGTTTTTCTTTATTTAAAAAAAATCTCCCATCTTTTCATACGAAAAGAACCAATCGACAAGAAAAAAAAGAACATTTAGTTTTAACAAGTTTCAAAGATCTACACTTGTGGGTGGAGATTTTACTGTTGATCACTCTGGGGGAATTCTTCAAGAGATCCAATGTTTTATATCAACGTTTTTCAATAAAAAAGCAAATTATTGGTTATCTTCAAGACACGCACTCCCGAATTTTTTTAAAAGAATGCCGCCTTCAAATTAGCTGCAGGAGTCAGCCTCATATGCTATCTGGTCTGTTTTTTTTTTTCGGGAGAATTCTTAAATAATTTTCTTTTACAATAAATTAATTTGGGTCATTTTCAATGAATATATCAATGAAGGTTTTTTGGATAATGAAATTTGAAAACTTCCTTTTTAAAAATGAATTGACAACAAATCAAACATTATTTGACAATTTCCTGAAAAACGCAGATCAAAAGAGCTCCTGCGGCTACTATGAAGAGAGCATTCCTTAAAAAATAATTTGAAGATTTGGGGATTGAGTATCTGGAAGATAACCAAATAATTCAACTTCAACAGCTTACTTTTTAATGAATAAATTGCTTAGACATCTTCCATAACCTCCTAGAGTGTTAAAAAAAAATAACGAGGAGATCGTCATTGTGCAGGGGCCGGCATTATTAAATCCAAATGAATATTGCTTTGTTCAAAAGTGTTTCAATTATTAAGAAAAAAAAAGAATAAAACGTTTTGTAGTTAACAGGTTTTACCAATGATAACTGATCAGTCCAATGATGTGTGATGGTGCTCAGAGTCTATATTAGTGGCCTGTTCCAGAATTGGCAGCACAGACTCATAAAATATATCATGGATATACATCATTAGGGTAATAAAACAAAATCATTTACAATCAAAATAAACTCAAACCCTTATTTTGATTCAATGATTTTACTCTAATCAGTATCTCGTGGTATGTAAAAAATATCAGAAATTTTTATTAAACAAATTATTAATTGAAAATATTAAATATTAATATTTTAAATTTCATGGACAACAAGAGAAAAATTAAAAATTATAATCCGACGAAAACATTTGAAAAAATACGATATCTTTTTCAAATTTTAAATTGGTCTAATAGGTAGAGTGTTCACCAATCGTCCGAGAGACCGGGGTTCAATCCCAGTCCGAGTTATACCAAAGGCTAAAAAATAGTACTTGATACCGCCTTGCTTAACACTCAGAATTATAAGGTAAGGATCAAGAGTGAAGTGGAGCAATCCTGGGAATGGAGTAATGCCCTCCCCTCCACCTTGGTGTAGTAGCTATTGAAAAGGGAGCCTTTTACTTTTTCAATTTTAATTTTCCGCCCAAAAGACTTCTGGTTTTGGAGGGAACGCAACTTGAAAAAGAAGAAGAAAAACAAAGACCGATTTTATTTCTCCATAATATAGACTTAAAAATCTCATGACTTCAAGGAAGACGGCTTTTTTTATTGCTTTAAATAACTTTAGTCTGAATGAAAAAATCATACATAATATTTTTTTTGAAATATATTAAAATCTTGGAAAATATGCTATTCTAAACTGGGAAGTTTTGATTATACATTTTTAGATTGATTGAATAAATCTTTATTCAATTACAAATATATCATCTTAGGCAGAAATGTTCGAAGGCTTTCAAAATTCACTGTAAAATTTTAAGTGAATAAAATGTAGGCAAATTGCATAAGAAGTTTTTCAAGCAACCCAAAGAAAAAATGTTTTAAAAAATGTTTTAAAACTCAGATAAGAATTTTTATGCCATGTTTTTTACATGGCATAAAAATTCTTATCTGAGTTTTTTTAAAAACAAAATTGAAATTTTCAAATAACTTTTTCAGGGTGTACATATAAATCTAATTCTTTTTTTTTATGCGTTCTTCTCATTTTGATCTTTCTGGAAATATGAAAATTAGCGATTGGAATTCTTTTTATTCAAATGACCAAACCCTCCTGTTAAGTGATAAAAATATTTTCTCAAGATTTCATTTTTAATCAAAGAAGCTGTTCACTATAAAACTAATTTATTAATGAATAAAACCCAAAAATTTCATTAAAATTTCACTATGTTCACAACTGATTTTGAAATCATTGAAAAAAAAAAACATCGGGGATTTCTTTATTAAAAATGATTTAAAGACGAGCCAAAAATTTTTTTGACTTGTGGATAACGAATATATTGGTTGTACAAAATGTACAACATAGCGGGGACATCTCCTGGATTCTAAGGCATACTGATTTCCTCTCCTTACATGATAACCAATCTAGGAGAATAAAAACTCCGCATTCAAAACATGAGGACTGTTTTTCACAAAATCTGTGGCAAACAGACGCACCATTCTTCCGTTATCAGCTCATTAAAAAAGTAAAGCAAGTTCTACGCAAACCTTCACTGTAATTAATAAATAACCTGTTTAAAGGTATCTATCGGTTCACATCTTTATCTAAACTGTTAAGTACTCATATGTAATGTGTTACGAGATCTATCTATCTATCAATCTATCTATCTAAATAGTTCAAGTATGTAAATGACATTCAATCAAAGAAGGCATCATGGTTTACCAGAAAAATCGTGTGGATTTGTTTTAGTCCAATGCCTACTCTAAGTCGTGAGTTTTGCACAAATCTAAAAATTAAAACTTACAAAAATGTTACTAAACATACAATTTATATATATATATATATATATATATATATATATATATATATATATATATATATATATAATTTTTTTATAACCGTACTTTGCCAATTATCAAGGGATCTAACTTTCAGCTTCAAGTATTTGAGTCTAATTTTAACGTGGTAAATCAGTATAATTTGCCTTTATTGTTAGAATCTGTTGACTGTAAATTAGATTTCAATTCATTGAGGATATTTTGAGTTTAACAAAATATTAAATAATGTGGATGTTAGCAACGTATTTAGGGTGCAAGAACAAATCCAGTCAATTTTATGCATTATTATGCTACAACATATTTGGACTGGGTTTTATTAGTTGACCATCAAATTAATTATAAAGAATCGATAAGAAAAACATTAAAAAAGTCATATTTTATATTTCAAAAATAGATGGCAGTAGTTTTTTCGCATCTCCAAAAGCGAGAAAAGAATGGAGCAATCCGGAGAAAGAAGTTGCACTCTCCTCTATACGTCGGTATTGTAGCTATTGAAAAGGAGCCTTCGGGTCGCCCTCGACTACGGTTGGCAACTTCACATATATATATATATATATATATATATATATATATATATATATATATATATATATATATATATATATATATATATATATAATGGCACCCAATACATATAAATGTTAGTCGATAAAAAGTTAAAATTGCCAATATCCTTCCTTTGAAAGAAGTTATGGATTAAGCAGACAACCTAAAGTTATTTCATGTTTTGTTTTGCATTGTTTGGAAAAAAATATACCGTTAATATGAATCATTTAATCTAGTTTGTTAAAGGAGTATTTCATGAAACCCAAATTTCAGCTATTAAATAAAAGATGTTCTGTCTCTTATATGTTATTTTTTTTTACTGCAACATGGTGTGGTGGATAGTGTACTGGACTGTTATATATATATATATATATATATATATATATATATATATATATACGTATACCTAATATAACACCTGAGTGATGAGAAATTCCATTTTTTCTAAGTGTTTGATTACTATATTTTCAACTGTCCACAGAAATCATTTTTTATTTGACTATAATAATAATAATAATAATAATAATAATAATAATAATAATTTTTAAATGAAGAGTCTTTCTAATCGACTAAATTATTTTCAGGTAAACGATTCTGAAATCACCAAAGATTTGTTTAAATTTACTGTGCTAATCTCTATGACATAACTTTTCTTAATCGATAGACAATTTCCGCTCTCAATTCAACTGGAAAGCCACCAGAAGCCTTTTATCTAATAAAATATGAGCAGCCTCTTTAGAAATATAGTCTAAAAATAAGACTGTAGATATCAACCATAAAGTTCATATTGGAAAACCTTGAACTAGTTCTGGGTTTTAGTTTGGGAAGTAAAGTAAAAAATAGCAGGACAACGGACTTTAACTAAGTTAAAACCTAGGGTTATATATATATATATATATATATATATATATATATATATATATATATATATATATATATCTTTTTACTATAATTATTTAAAGAAAAATTGTGACCTGCTGTTCACGAACAGCCACCATGACTGTTCTCGGTCACCTCTGTGTCAGGTGCACAGATTATAAACAACCCCTGGGTCTAGTATAGCCACAATATACCACCCATGATAAAAATGTCCAATTACAATACTACATAGCGTGGGACCCAGGAAACAGGCTTCGGTGTCATGATCGGCTGGTGCTCTCCAGATCGCCAACATGAGAAAACCGACGTCATCCTGCGAAAGTTAGCTGCTCTTTTTTCAGATACATGAATGACGACCAGAGACCTAAACGCAAAACATGGACTAGGGAAGACAATCAAGTTGCACTACACTGATATTTTACGAGCAACCCTTCATAAAGAGGATATAGGAAAAGATAGAGATCTGGGAAGAATGTGCTAGTTTTCAGACAACAAGCCAAAGGCTTGTCGACCAAATTAGAACAATAACAAAGAAGAGTTTGTTTTCTGACCTTGAAATACTAGAAATAATCAGAAAACAAATAAACAAGATAATAATACAGTACCAGATACATCAAGTGCTGTCAAACAAAAACAACCAAACAGAAATGAACTGCCAACTTCGGAAAATGAAAACGCCACACAACCTAACAACGCACAAACAAGCAACCCTAATGAAACACTATCACAAGAGCAAAAGGTAAATCTAGAATATTTACTGAGAATTATGAACAGTGAAAAGACGACTTTACCATCATTAAGAAACATAGAATGGTGAACATTTAAAATAGAAACGAATACAATAAATCAAGTACTACCCTATATATCAACGAATGATATAACCGAGTTAAATGAATTAATCTATGTAGGGGCGAAATTAGTTGGTGAGAAAATTGGGATCCCCACAAAAAGCACGAAGAAAAAGTCAAAACCAGGATGGGAATTCTACTCGAAACGCAGATAAAAAATCTACGAAAACAGGTCAAAATGACAAAACAAAAGAAAGACGCTGGAATATGTTGGAACAGAAAGCAACAAGAGAAAAAATGACAGTACATTTGAGGAAATACACTAGAAAGTACTGGCTAAAGAAGGAAGATTAAAGAGATATCGACAAAGGGTAAAACAAAACAGCCAAAACAGGACATTCCAAAACAATGAAAGAAAATTCTATCAACAACTGGAAAGAGGTGCCTACAACCGGATGCAAAGGAAACTGAACGATTTTGGACTAAATATGGCAACCAAAATCATAACGAAAAAGCTGAATGGATTAACAATGTGACAAGAGATTTAGAAGGACTTAAAGAAGGCCCGAAAGCGTAAATACACATCGATTAACTCAAAACGACACTAAAAAGACATCAAACTGGAAAATGCCTAGCCATGATGGAATACATGGTTTATGGTTCATGAAAGTTACCCCCATTCACGACAGACTAGCTCTAGAAAGAGCCAAGAGCACAAGTACCCGAATGGATGACCAAAAGGACGCAAGCAAAGGAACCGCCCCAAACAATTACAGACCCATAACTTGCCTACTAATGCCTACTATGTATATAGACGGCATCAAAATGTTTGACAATAATGAAAAAGAATCGGAAACTTTAATACAGACTGTGAGAATATACAATCAGGATATAGGGATGGAATTTGGCGTAAAAATGTTTGTAACATTATACTGTGGTGCAGTACTAAATATAACAATACTCTCTTACGACACCAAATATAATAATATGCTTTCACGGTTACTTTTACTTTCAGGTAATATAATACTATGCAGGGTCTTATCCTGGTAACGGCTATCTTTTGCACGGCACAATAACCAAATGCAATGCTATGACTGATAACAGTTCTTTATTATGGCCTTCGTTCCGTGACCACCACATGCGTTTCCAGGTAGTTTGTTTTATCAGTCCCCTCTGTGCCCACGTTGTTTTTGAAAGATCCACAGATAAGGAATGACACAATTCAGTCGGAACTTCTAACGGTCAAGGTGGTGCGTTGGAGCAAGTTGCCGAGTATTGACAACTCAAAGACAAGAAGAACTCTCCGTCAACATTTAACAATCATTTATTGGAACGTATTGGTGTAACAGTAATATGTCCAGTATATTTTTAGAAAATTATTACTTTATTATATTGTTCAATGTTCAGACTGCACAGAGTAGCACGAGAGAGAGAGAGAGAGAGAGAGAGAGAGAGAGAGAGAGAGAGAGAGAGAGAGAGGTAAAATCAGGGTGAAATTAGGGAATTTCACCCTGATTTCATTTCCACCATCAAACTTGTGACGAGACATGAATCTATTTTGTTTACATTTAGTCTTCCTGAGTATAGATGACAGGTCCCCTATTCTGGTTGCGGTGCACTCGTTTGATCTTTCCGATTTTACTTATTTTTCTGTTCAAAGATTTTAGGTAACTGAACAGCTAACAGAAAAACTCACATCCCGATAAAACCAATTGATGAAACAGTACAATCAACAATCACGGTAATTAGGTTACATATGCCATGATAATAAAAAGCGGAAAAATGACATAGGACAGAAGGAAAAGAACTACCAAATCAAGAATAAATCAAAGCACTCGGAGAAAAGCAAACTTACAAATATTTGGGAATGTTGGCAGCGGACACCATCAAAGAAGTAGAGGTGAAAGAAAAAATGAAAAAGAATATCTCAGGAGAACGAAGAAACAATTCGAAGCCAAACTGCATTATCCAAGGGAAAACTACATGGGCTGTCCCCTTCGTAAGATACTCGGGACCATTCTTAAAGTAGACAAAAGAAAAATTTCAAAAAATAGACTAGAGAACAAAAACTCATCACGATGCATAATCCTTACACCCCACAGATGACATAGACATGCTGTGCCGAGAAAAGAAGGAGGAAGAGGACTCGCTAGCATTCTAGATAGTGTTGATGCATCAATGCAACGACTAGAAGATTACATAAAAAAGCGCGGAGGAAGAAACAACACAGACGACACAAATACCAACAGAACAAAAATAACCTGAACACGATAATGGGGGAAAAACAACTCTATGTACATTTCGAATTACAAACATGTACAATCTCTCATGACAAAACGTGGATATGCCCAAGAAAAAGATACCTAAAGAGAGAAACCGTATCTCTTCTGATAGCAACGCAAAAACAACAACAAACAAACGCCATAAGGACATATGTCAAATCTAGATTAACAACAAAATAGCAGATGTAGATTATAAGGTGACAGTGACAAAATTATCAATCACACAATAAACAAATAGAGTAAAATAGTGCTAAGAATATATAAGACTAGACACGACCGAATGATCAAGGTAATTTACCGGGAATAGAGTAAGAAGTTTAAATTTGATCATACGAGTCATTCAGATTTCTGTGAAAGACCATCAGCTTACGTTGGTGTGAAAACCTCACTTGGAGTGATATAATAATACTTAGTGAATAATTGAAGAGATCAATTTGATTCATAGATATGACTCTAATATATATAACCACCCTGGGTCAAAATGGACATGGGAGTAATGGTAATGAATATATACTTCGAAGTCCAGAACAAGAATCTCATTCTCAGATATATTTTTGTGTCATACTCAGGACACGGTTTCGAATGTTGCTACCTAACGCTAATAATTTTATCTAATATCGGTCATTTATTTGCTCAGAAATAAATGGTTATAACTATTGCAATCTCATCGCAAGTGACTCTCACTCACCTCCTTCTAACACTTTTAAGATAAAACGGGGTCGGGTATTTTTTTTTTTTTGACACAAACGCAATTTAAAGAATTCGCTGGGGACAATCGTCTAGGTGCTTGACATGATCAGCCGATTAATCCAATCGAGTCTCTCCGATTACCTAAGGTGATGCGTTTCAAGTCACGTGACTTCTACAAGGATGCTTTTGGCCTTAAATAACCAACGAATCCAGGAAATCAACCCAATGTTGAGAGGGTAGAATTGATGTGCACGTGAATGTTACACTACAGTATTGGTCACATGAAAACATTTCATTCAATGTATTTATCAGTTGAAATGATTGCGTCATGCGCTGGCCTCCTTTGAACATCTATTTGTGGGCGTTGTATCAACTATGTCGTTTTACATGGATGAACGTATTTTGCGAATAAATTGTGAGACAGGTATGACCAGAAATTTTTTCTGTTTGTCATTTTCTAACAACCCAGTTGGTTGATAAATTTCATGAAAATGAGGGTTCATGATGATATACTCGAATGTTACATCAAGAAAATCTCTTAGAAAGTTTTCTTCGAAGATTGGGTTGCTTCTAACCACAGTTTCAAGGCCATAAACAAGATAAAACGATAAAAACGTTGCTACTTATATTGCTAAATTGACAAAAAGGTGGCTTTCTGAAAACTCATAGTTAGTGATATTCCAGAGTTGACAAAGTCCAGATTGGAATATAATTGATAATATTTAAAGTATATCAAACGAAAGCGTTCTGGTAAGATATCTTCTAATGAAGGTACGTCGTGAGAAGCAATTTAGAATGAGTGGGAAAACATTCTTATGGTACAATGAAAGAAACTGACAGACAGCTAGCCTCAAAAATTGCTTTGGTCAAAAACGTCTATGGTAAAGCTATCTCATATTAAAAATGACTTAATATGTCGATCTATTAAATGTCTTCAAATAATTATAAATATGACTCAGGCTCATTTTTTGCCCACTAATGTATATTTACTATATATCAATATTTACAATAATCGTGTGCTCGGCGTTTCCTTATTTTAGGGACGGAATTCACTGTAGGAAATTTTTTTCGATGTAAAATTGGCACAATCTAAGAGATATTTCCCTAGCTTAACTGCCTTGAAAATCAGAATCTAACATTATTGGTGTAAACGTTAATAGCTAAATTTGGTAGAAGCTCTTATACGTTTATAATATAGATATTCTCCAAGCTTATTTGCATTGAAAAACGGTATTTAACAGTTTCAGCTTTACGCTGGCGCGAAAATGGATCACTGGCATCCAGTAAACATAAACATTTAATTAGATGAGCCACCTACAGGTTGTTTACATTTCACATAGTATTAATACCCTTGGGAAAGGTACATCCAACAACTCTTCGTCCAGCTAAGGATAAATTGTAATGCAGACTTGTTATGGTAACCAGTCGAGAAGAAGGAAACCTCTAGATTCAAATCTGTTTTACTCCGCTTAAAAATCAATCTTGTGTCGCATCCGGTTCGTTTCGAAAGGGTTGGATGCATACCGGCTGAGCAACCTGCTCTTTGTTGTAGGTATATGTATTGCAAATATCCTTCAAGTCACTACTTCTCAATGTTTTTGTCGGTGGTGAAGTTCCAATATGAACCTTTAATATTATATCAAGCATTTTTCTTACATTGCATGCTTCTTATCACACCCTAAAACACCACAACCAAAAACAACAACAAAAACATGATGAACAACAATAACAGCAACAACAACTACTACTTCTCTTACGACCGTCTGCAAAATTATGGAAGAGAAATCAGTGTCGATAGTACCAAACATAAAAATCATACGTATTCGTATCAGTTCCGCAGTTTATGGTATTGGCATAGTCGCCTGAAATATCAACTACAATACTACGGATGTTAGCTTATTTCTTCATTACGGATTCTCATAATTTGGCTGTTAATCCCACAGTGAAATTTGAACAACGTGAACTCTTTAAAGATTTCCTCTGTTCAACATTATAGAACAGCATCTAAATATTTTTTACAGTTGTGGTACAGCTTTCCGGTGAAATGATTTTTATATCTCAATTATTGCTAAACTTGTGGAAAACCATATAATGAAAAACATATGTCTAATTATTCTTTTGTAACAGAATTTTATTTTAAGCATCTTTTTGAAATTGAAACTTAATATTTTTTAATTTAATATTTTTTAATTTAATCTAATTTAATATTTTTTCTTCGGTGGTTTGAAATTCGTGATTTTTTTGCGTACTTTGAAATTGATTTTGATATGTTGGGTGATGTGAAAGGATGAATTATGCCTGTCAATTGAATCCAAAAACAACATATTGACCCTCGACCGAGCCGTCAGTCAAGAGATGCACCTGTGTAAATAAGCGGAAGAACAGCGGAAGCAGGTGTACGTTAGACAATAATATAACCAGGTGCCCAGACGGTTCGAGTTAGTTGGAGAGAGGATGCCGAAGTGAGAACCAGCTCTAGACAGAGGGCTTTGGGCCTTTAGTGACCCCTGGTTGAGCAACCCAAGCCAAGATGCGAAAGAAGTGCTGCTATGGGCGAGGAAAACCTGGGTCAAATATAGCAGTCCGTCCTTGTATCCACTCATTTCTCACGCACAACAAACATCACCCTCTCAAAATTAAGTGTGAGAGAATTATATTTTTATAAAGAAGTGTGTTCGTTCGTTCATTGAAGTCGTTCATTACCGGTTAATGATATTTCTGCATATATTGTATATGTATACATGCAATTGTATTGTGACTATACAACGGGATGTTGTGATGAAGACATTACAATGATTAATTGTACATTGATAAGGCAAATCGCATTAATTGTGATAAAATAATAAACTATGAACAGATCAGTGATTATATTTCTACGTTTGATCGTTCTCTTTCACGATTTCTCCCATAAACTTTTTCTTTCTCTCTCTTTCTCTTTCTCACGACTGTTCTCGCTTTGTTTCTCTTTGTCTCTCTCCTATCTTTCTCTTTTTCTTTATCTATCCTTGAAAGTCCGAATTATTCGTCTGTAAACAACAACAGAAAAGAGAAAACAGAGAGAGTGAGAGAGAGAGCGAGAGAGGTCAGGAAAAATTTTTGTTCTTCATGGTAAAAAAGTTTTGATGGAAAAATTTGAAAAAAGGAAAAATCGAAATTTTGAAAGTAAAAAAAAGTAACCACAAAATCAAAATAAATCAATAGATAAATAAAATGAGAAAGGCTGAGTTGAGGGAAAAAGCGGTCAGTGCATACATCTATCTATGTGGCGTGTGTATTCGTATTGTAGTGTCAAAGATACTTACCAATGTCCGGTTCGTAATTAACAGTGTCCATTTGTGTTCTTGTGTCAATAAAAGAATAGCAATAAGTATTTTAATGATATGGTGTGGACTTACTGTACATATAGATACACTAACGCTTTCAGTAAAGAAATGATATAAAAGGGAAGAAAGTGGAAGAAGAAAGAAAGAAAGAAAGAAAGAAAGAGTAGGTTTCCTTTTCTCCAAGTATTCTCGTTTTTTTTCTTGATTTGGTTGTTTCATTCCGTCTGTCAAGTGTCATTTGCTGCTTTTCATTACTAGCATGGCGCATTCCTATGTCCTGAATGTATATTCTGACTGCGTGAGTTTCCAATTCTTTTTCATTTTTTTGCAAACAATTTGATATCATCCATTCGGTGGTTGATTTTTCCTGAGATTTACTAAGTTTGTATCTAGTTGTGCATTTTCTTATGTGGTTAAGTGGCATCATTGCAATTATCAATAGTAATGGTGATGGTGCATCGCCTTGGAATATACCTCTATGGATTTTCATTTCAGCTAAGCTGAATATACCTCTATGGATATTCCTCTATGGATATTCCATATGGATATTCCATATTCCTCTATGGATATTCCTCTATGGATATTCCATATTCCTCTATGGATATTCCATATGGATATTCCTCTATGGATATTCCATATACCTCTATGGTATATTCAGCTAAGCTGAATATACCTCTATGGATTTTCATTTCAGCTAAGCTCCCGCTGTCAATTCCACTCTCCGGGTTTTCATGGTTTTCTCGATAAAGTTTATGACTTCATCTGATATTTTGTACATTTTTAGGTAGTTTATTATTCAGCTTTGTGGGACCCTATTATATGACTTTTTGTAGTCAATCCTGAGCCATAATTAGATTTTTCTGTCTGGTCTTGCTTTTCTTGAGGATGTGCTGATCAATGTCGTGTAGTTCTCCTGTGCCTCTGGATCCTTTGTTGCATCCTTTCTGTTCCTCCAAGAACAATCCATGGCTTATTCGCGAGAAATAGATATCTTAATTTATGTGTGTCCGTTAGTATTTTCCACGTAATAGGTAGGCTGGTTATGGGTCTTTAGTTGTTTGGGACGGTTTCTTTACGGAGGTCTTTTTGGACCAATGTGGTCTTTCCTTTGGTCATCCATTCGGATTCTTGTCTTTCTTGTAGGCATTTGTTCATTTCGAGTAATATTTTGTCATGAATGGTGGTGAATTTCTTGATCCAGAATCTATGTATCCATCAGAGGCTTTCCAGATCTCTATAATTCTTTTTCTATGTCCTTTTAGTGTAGGTTTGTTCCAAAAATAGCAGTGCAGTGAAAGTTGGTTGTCTTCCCTTGTCCATGTTTTGTGTTTACGACTCTGGTTTGTGTGGTTCTTTAGATTGTCGTTTGTGTACCTGAAAAAGAACAGTTAATATTCACAGGGTGACGATCGGAACTCTCATGTTGGCTATCAGGTGCGCACCTGTTGATCAAGACAGCTAGACCTGTTGCCCGGATCCCACGTTGTGTTATATTTTGAATCGATATTTTCATCATGGGTGGTATTTTGTGGCTATACGAAACCCAGAGGTTGTTTAACATCTGCGCACCTGACATAAACGTGCCCTAGTTTTAGTAAGAGAACTCTTCAGCAGGCCCTACATAAGACAAAAAATAAACACGATGGCTGGATTAACCTCATTAGCAGTCGCCACACTTGTAAATGTGTAGCGGTAGTTTCTTGACTGAACTGTTTGATTCTGGGCGTTGGCCGGTGGGATTCATCCACCCAGCATCTGGTGAAGTACGCCGTTAGACCAGCGAATCCGCCATCGTTTACATTAATCATGCTGCTTCCCATAGTTTCTTATGTTGGAAAACTACATCCTCTTTTTCTTTTCTGCTTTCGTTTTTTCTTTTTACTTTCCCCTCCACCCTTATATTTCTAAAGATTTAACTTTGTAAAAGTTATCTGTTATACTATTTTTGAATTCACCGGATAGTTGTCATTGGTGCGTACGTTAATTAAGGCAGTCGGCTAGAAGGAACCCGTTATTGTAAGATTATTGTAAGGATTATTTCTATGTGGTTACTCTTAGTCCGTCAAAAAATAACGACAGAAAACCATGCATGTTCATACCAACAATGTAAACGAGAGTAAAGTTAACCTCTTCAGGCCGTTTGTATTGGGTTACTGCAGGAACGTTCACTTCTGTCGACGGTTTCACGCTTTGACTTTAATTTTCACGTCATGTATGCGAACCTTCTTTTCCTCCTCAACCTTTTTTTTTTTTTTTTTAATATGCTTGAGTAGACAAGGGAAATTCCAATTAAACAGTTACTGCTATTAGACCGACAACTAATAATAACAATAATAATAATAATAATAATAATATCCTTGCCTGTTTTTTTCACCTTCTATATCTGATGAATTTTTACTGAAGTCTGAGTGACAGCAGGTTTCCAGGACACTTCTTAGTATTCCAGATAATTTTAGTAGTGCAGTGGTTTCGATGGTTTTAATTCTTCCTCTAATCTTATATTCATCCATTCCCCTTTCCAAGTTCTTGGATACTATTCTAAGCGCCGCGACGACGATTGGTATCGTTATCTCGGCGAAGCCCGTGTATTTTTCCATGTTTTCACCTTTTTTTCACTTTCACCCTGGTTAACGAGGAAAATCCCCGAGGTGACAGTTTCTTCTTCTTTTCAGGTTAATGAAAACTTGGTCTGATCTTCTGGTGTGAATCAAGTGATATGTTTGGTTATCAAAATTCCAGATAACTAGGCATTTCATTTTCGAGGTCTGATTCTCTTTTTTGAATATACCATTTGTTAATATATAGTCCATTGTTGAGGGCGACTCGAATATTCCCTTTTCAATAGCTACTACACCGAAGTGTCGGGGAGGGTGTTACGCATAATATATATAATAATATATAATACCATTTGTTAATAAATTAAATCTTTAGTTTATTTAGCATTTCCCAGTAGATCACCTTTCCCACCCAGTCATACCTGTTATTGTATTCCTTTTGCGCATGTTTGCCGCTTTCACTCAGTTGTTTCATCTATATCACCACATAAACTACACTTCTCTTGTGTAGTAGGGCAGACTAGGTTCTTCAGTCTAGGAGAAGGAAAACTCTGAATTCAAACCTGTTAAACTTCGCTTACAAAATGACCTTGTGTCATATCCTACCCGAGCGGAGGGGTTGGTAAATATGATATGATTATCAATTTTTGATTTGATACAATTAATCCCAATTGCATTATTTTGTGAAACAATTATTAGCGATTAAATTTCTCTTTTCAAGTTCTACCTTCGTATCCATATCCAGGTCATCTCACGATCAGAATACTTAGTTTGTTGATTTAAGTATCCATGTATTTGTTTTTCTTTTCATTTTTGTTTTCCAGATTAAAAAAATGGTTACCCTGTTATTGCTATTACTGTCTACTATATCCAGTTTGTCTTTGCTCTTGTTTAGGCATCCCTTGAGTCCTTGTATCCACACTATCCTTGATGCATGCAAGTCCTCTTCCTCTTTCTTTCCTGTTCACATAAAGTCTATCATTACCATCTCTTGGAAATTCCTTGATTTTGGAAAATATCTTAAATTCATCAATGTCTATTTGGTAGTTTTTTTTTTCTTGTTACTTTATAAATGTCTAGGTTCCTGTGTATTACGTCATTCTTCTTCTTCTTCTTCTTCTTCTTCTTCTTCTTCTTCTTCTTCTTCTTCTTCTTCTTCTTCTAATCCTAACTGGATCATTACCCAAGATATAGTAGTGATTATTACAAATTCTGATATTAAGTGATACTTAGTATAATCTTTAGAAATTGCACTATGCTCATTTATAGCAGTTCCTCATGGAGCAATTTTCTGAGTCTATTGTTAACTGTTGCTACTAGGGATCTTGTTAATGTGCCTGTCTGTACCTTTCTTGATAATTACATGGGCTCCAATCATTATAAGCATAGCAGTAATTTTAAGGTGCTACATTTTTACAATTTTAAGGCAATTTCAAGGTCTTTTTGTTTACTCTTTTTATTATATTCTTTAACAGATAAAGTTTATTTGAAGACGCTTCAATCAAAGAAAGCAAATTGTTTGTTCGTGATATTTAATCACTATATTTGGTCTATTATTATTTCATCTCTCGCTAGTTTTTCACATAAGCCCTAATTCGTATTTATTTTTAACGGAAATCTGAGTGACAATAAGTTTCAGCAAATTTCCTGGAATCTTCTAAATATCCACGTCAATTTTAACAGTGCTATGGTTTAGATGGTATTGATTCTTTCTGTTCTCTCGTTTCCACTGTCTTTTTTCTTGGTTCTTGGGGATCATTCATGTTCCGCAAGTTTTCAGCTCTCTGGGTGGGTCCCGGTATTTATCCAAGTTAACGCTTTCTTTTATTTTCACTCTCTGATCTACTGCAACGGAAACTTCCACTGGATGACAAATTCTTTACTTGTTAAATAAAACTTGGTCTGGTCTTCTGGCTGCAAGTAGGTGAGCTATTTGTATTTTAACGTCCCACATAACTTTATGGGTCTCATTTCCTTGTAAAACTTTTGCTATGTAATACCAATAATTCAATTTAGACACACAGTAAAAGAGTTTCAAATATTGCTCTTAAACACTCATAATTCAATTTAAGATAACTCATTCGTTTGCACACAGTTAAATGGTTGAGAGTATTGATATGTATCACTAACATATTGGACACTGCTGAAGAAGTAAAAACAAACTTATAAGCGACGTTCTCCCATGGACCCCTTCACACGGATGTGCAAGTGCTGGACGACCAACCAGAAACCATCTACAACAGTTTTGTTCGAACACAGAATATAGTCTTGAGAACCTGCCGGAAGAGATGGATAATAGCGTTTGAGAGCCAGGGAAATTTGAGCTAGTAGCACGACAAGATGATAATGGTAATAATGACATATGATTTGTTACAGAATAGTTTGTTGGTAATTTCATTTTTAAATGAGTTGAAACTAATTTATGAGCACATTAGTTTTGTTAAAATCTCTACTCGATTAAATGGTTTCATTATTGTATCTAACCGTAATAATTCAATTCACTATTTATCATTTATTTGCACACAGTGGAGTGGTTTCAAAACCTTTCATTTGCATGCAGCCAATTGGTTCTAACAATTAATTAGTCATTAATATAGAAACAGTTAAATAGTCAAACAGTTCTATTTTTAAGAATTTAATTTAACATTAGTCATTTGTTTGCAAACAGTTTAAATGCCAAACAGTTCTATTTGACCCAGAGATAGATTCTGACTATACATTGAATCATCGAAGGTGTACGAGCCAAAAAATTCCAAAGTAACACTATTGCTAGAAGATTTCTCCAACGCATTTGGTTCTATACTCAGAGGAAAAATAGAATAAATACTTCTAGCATATTGTCTCTCCTAAGAAGCCGTTTGCACTATAATGATGCTTCACAAATATGCAAAGAAAGGTTCGCTCACACGATAGGGACGAAGATTTCTATAAAATTGTCACTGGAGTCCTGCAAGGAGACACATTAGCACCGTCTCCATTTATAATCTGCCTAGATTATGTACCACGAATATCAATAGATCTAATGAAAAAATTCAAAAAGTCAATTGCAAAAGTCAAGAAGCGAACAATATCCCGCAGAAAATATCACGGGTGCTAACAGCGCAGATGATCTTGCAAATATACCTGCACAATATAGATATTTGCTGTATAGTCTGGCAGAAAAAAGCAGTGGCCTCTACTAGAACTCAGATAAAACAGTTTATACGGTTTAAACAAGATAGAGCAAACATAACATAAAACAAGACTTTAAAATAGTAGACTGTTGCACATATCTCGGTAACAGTATATCATCTACTAAAAACGATGTTAACATACGCATAGGAATGGCATGGACTGCTATGGACAGATTATTGACTATATTGATATCTGATATCGCTGATAAAATAAAGCAGTGGCCGTGTCAAACCAGATGGGACTACGCAAGGGTGCAGCATGTCATTTTAAACAAATCCTGGAAGTAGGACTCTGTAAAACAGCAGCTGTACGGCTAGTTGTCTCCCATATCACAAACCATTCCAATAAGGCATACTGGGGAATGCTGGAGAAGCGAAGTTCTCCAGTGGAATCCCATACATGGACACACCAGTGTTGGACGACCAGCAAATGCCTATATTCATCAACTGTGTGTGGACACTGGATGCCGTTTGGAGGATCTGCCAAGAGTTATCAGCAATAAGAGTGGAAGGCGAGAGTTAGTGTTGTGGGAATCTGCTCTATCAGTACCCAAATGATGAAGAGGAGGAAGATGATTTACTAAGAAAGACATGCTTTCATATACACACTACCTTACCTGCACTCATAAAAATGAATACAGCTCACACGCTCAGAGAAAATTTCTGCCATTAAACAGAAAATACTCACACACACACACACACACAAACACACACACTACGACCCAGGGTGGAAGATAGATAAACCTTACGGCATATCAACTATCATAGATTATTTAGGGGGGAAAATAATAAAAGAAAAACGAAAGATCCGAAAGTATATATACACATGTATGGACACGAGCACCCATGCAGACACACAAACGCGCAGAATACACCCTAGTAAAAAGAAAAAGAAGAAGAAGGAAAAAAAGAAAGGGAGAAACAATACCTGCAGAGACGAAAATTTGTCACGGACGATTAACGCATTAATGCGACCTGAAAATTCTGTCACAAATCCTGGAACTAAAACGAACAACCTTATCAAAACAGTTACCACAAAGTAAATCAAGGACAATGCCAGCATCAAACATTATAATCTTTCTGAAGAAGGTGAAATACACTAGAAACACGGGTTGAATAAAAGTAAATAACTTAGAAAATAAACATTTTTGTGGATCTATTCATTTTAAAGTTTAGGTTTATATGTGCCTGATCCGATACATAGATAGATATGGAGAGAACGATAAATATCCCAACTGAGTAGTAATTTTCGGGAACATAAGCAAACTTATATAATTACACGTAGATATGAATATATAAAAAAGAAAAAATATATATAAAAGGAAAAAATGTATGCTTACTGTTGTTTTTTTAAACTACTTTTATCCATATTTTGGAGGCGTTTTTATTGGTGTTATTGTTTGGTCACAAAGCGGCCTTGTGTTTTAATTATAACTCAGTCTGTTCCTAATTTTAATATTTTGGAGTCAACTTTAGTGTTGGAGATATGGACAAAAAGAGAAGAAATTACAAATTTGGGCTTAACGGATATTTACAAAAATACCTTAGGCGCTAATTATTTTGTCTCCATTCTTCCAAACTAATGCTCACAAACAGATACATGTACACACATATATAACAAAGCAATCCTTCCTTGTTATTGCATGCATATATCTTAATTAAATGAGGCTGAACAAATGGGGATGATTTTACAAGGCTGTTCATATAACTTCTTATAGTATGACAGTATTGACAGCACGCATTTTAAATGTATACAAATTATTGTAAATATACAAACAAATTTTTCATTTTTAGCTGTTGTTGAAGTAAGATAAATCTTTAGATTTTTCAGACACATTTTTGGCTATAACTGAATATGGAAGCTTCAAAGGGCAAAAAAATTATTGTGTATGGATTCGGGGTTGATGAGATGACCTCTCGCTGGCTAAAAGGTTTATTTGAAGTTTTGAAATCGGAAAATATTTCAGTTCGTAATTATTGATCAAACTAGGAAATAGCTTCTGACCTAGAAAAGAGAATCGGACTGGAGTGAACATGGAATTATTTCAGCTCAAATAGTGCAATGGAAATTTTGGTAACGGCATATTTTTTTTAAGTCAGAGGACGTGGGCGGAATTTAGCATATCTACTCATTTGATTTAGTTCTTGCGTGGAGTCAAGGAGAATAAGGATATAATTTGCTTAAGTCATTGTTTGATTCCAATTTACTGCATCTCGTCATTCTAAATTATAAGGTGTTACTATCTTTAAATTTGTTTTTTTTTAATATTTTTTTTACCAGAATGTTTTTAAGCTGATCACTGATGTCTTCATTTTTCCAGCAAGTAAACCTCTCTTCTTTAGTTTCGATCAGAGATTTTAAAATGCCAAGGCTCCAGAAATGTTCACTTCTCTTAATCGGTGAATACACAATACCAAAATCAACTTGATGACATTATCAATAGACTAGACTAATTTTACTAGCTCAGTTTATCCCTGTAACCAATAGGGATAGAGAGGCGACTCCAATCCAAGAAACGGGGGACACATTAGAGCGACGCGATTGAAAGCTTGGAAAAGAGAAAAAAGGATTAATTCAAGGGGCATTAGATGTATTAGTGCTGTGATTAGTATTGCCTTTCACGCACAGATTAGTTTATGCACATATACAAGAATACAAAAATTTTATTATGAGTTACGTCTCCTAAGTATAACACTAAATTGCATCAGACGGTGAGGTTCCAGTTCTTAAACTCTGGGTGGTGTGAAGAAACATCTTCGTTGCCATTACTTTTCCTTCACAAATCTTAGCGTTTGATGCAAGAGTTTAGTTATAATTTTAACGGAAAACGCAATAACAGAGCGAGAAAATCATATTGGTTGAGTTTTTCATGTGGCAACAAGAGTATGCAAATACGAAACGTATTTGCGTATATTTGATATCTTCTCCTGAAACATTTAGAAAGTGCACAGACGAGAACACTCCGTAGGTCATTTCAGTATTTCATGGAAGATTTATAAATAGTTTCTCTGGCCAGTAAAAAATCATATATTGACATCATTTTTATCATATAAACCTGTTGGCAACTCAACGTATGTATGCATACAAATACAATTATACGCATACACATCTAGAGTAACAGAAAATGCTCATGGTGTAACGGTTATCGTCGTAGGAAATGAAGCCGGTGACTTGAGTACAAATTCTGGACAAAGCTAATTGCAGTTCACATAACGCTATTTAGCTATTATTGTGAGTTCGATCCGTTTAAGGTATCCTAATGCTGTGACCGTTGCCCAACATTCTTTCCAACTAATGTATGAACCAAATCGATGAGGGAGTTTACTCCTCATTGGATACCTCATTACCATGGACTTGACTCAAATTAAGATAACTTTGATAAATTATGATAATGGGGTTGTAAGATAATTGTCCTCTGTTGTAAATTTTCCAGAACCTAGGGCAATTTTTCTATCAACTGGATTTTGACACAAAAAACTTGCTAGGAAGCTAGAGAAAAAAAAAACTATAAAATAATAAAAAAAAGGAACGTTCCGTGTTTTTTAAACAAGTTCTCTCGTCATAGTATATATATTATTTAGATAATTTCCTTTTAATTGTCCTATTGTTTCTCTCTCTCTCTCTCTCTCTCTCTCTCTCTCTCTCTCTCGCTCTCTTTTATATATATATAAAGAGAAAGAGAGAGAGAGAGAGAGAGTGAGAGAGAGGCAAAAGATTACTCATGTTATTGCTATGTATTCCATTACAATGTAATGCATTTTTGGAAAGGACGTTGGCACAGCATTTGAATTTACACCCGTATAGCCCCTAAAACAGCTGACTCATTGAGTTCTCTCATCTAGTGATTTTTTGATGATGATTTGGTAGTGTTGATTCATACTGTAAAGACATGGAAAAACTTCAGGGAAAAATATTAAAAAAAAACTGATCTGATCATCGCGAGAGCAAGAAAGAAATGCAAAACGCCAAGATAGTTTTTTTATTATTGATAACAGTTTTTTTTTACTTCAACGATGACACTTCGAGACGTTCTTCTTCTCTCGACAAGCTTCGTTTTCTCTGAGTGTTAGTGACAGTAGATGTCTACCAGTGACTTAGCCAATGGAACGATGGACTGTACTCTCTCCGAAAACTTAGTGCTCCTCTTAATTTCTTACTTTTTCAATTTAACTGGCTCAGCTGATAAAACTATTCAAAAAGCGCAGTTGAATATATAGTGAACTTAGACCGGAAAATACCTCTTCAAAACAAGAAAACACTAATTAAAACCAAACCTTAACACATTTACTTTCTAAAACTGAGATCCTATCATTCATCACTTATTTGCTTTTCATCCCGATTTGATCATAACTCGACTAATGTACAAATTAAAACCGACATTAAACACTAATTTTGGAGGCGAAAAAGGACATTTAAATTTTTATGAATTTTTTTATTCACCCACTAAACAACGATTAATAAGAAACGAATAAATAAGTAAGCTACTTCCTTGAATTTTATTTCTTGTTTATGTGGTATTTTGGCCTTTGACCCGGCCAAAAATGCCATTCCAAGGTGATGCACAGGAAGGAAGTGACACATTCCAATGGCCAGTAATCGAAAGAGATCGCGTGGGCGGATCAAGGCTGATAATATGGGACAAGGTGAAGGTCCCACTGTGCCACTACAGAGTGATGCACCGGAAGAGAGTCACCTGTGAACTGCATGACAGTTATTTCCGCTTGATGACGATTAAACATTCGATTTCAAAGATCGAGTGGGCGATCGTGTGGGCGTTGAATTATTATATAACGCAGTCAAGACGGAAGTCAAGTGCCAGTTGAGTTCCAGTGACAGTTGAGTTGCAGCTGAGTTATGGTAGGGAAAGCCACACCAGGCCGAAGGGGCTTGGGGCCCTGATGAGTTGGTGTCCAGAGAAGATGCTGATAAGATGCAGTAAAGAAAGCCAGTATTCAGCAGAGTGGGCCCTGGGCCTGCGGTTGAGCAGCCCTAGAGAACGAGAAAGACACAACGTGACGGCCATAAGAGTGAGGGTCAAAATATTGCAGTTATGTTCGATCTCCAACTCCCTCTCACTATGGAACCCCACACAACCCTTTTCGAACCCTTGCAATAAAGTGAGAGGTAAATATTTTGTTAAAGAAGTCTTCCTGTGTCTTTATCATTGCGTCTGTTTATTATTGTGTCGTTGTGATGCTGTAGATGAGTATATAACATTCATTTGCCTATCACGAAACGATATAAAAGTATAAAACTGAATATCTGACTCTATAGTGTCACATCACTAACTTATATAACTCTTAGAAATGGTCGAAAGATTACAGAATGCCACCATAATAATATACATGACCGTGTGATAATTTGATTCGGTGTATTCATACGAGATGTTGCAACAATAACTCTGATCATCGAATATGGCACAAATACAACGTAGTTACACATAGCGTGGCAAGGAATCACGAGGTTACAAAATTCTGAGCAAATCTGCTACGTAGGTTGGTGTTGGATTGATTAATCTATTTCTTATTTTTATGTTTCTAGATAAAAAAGAAAGCATGTGTGAAGATTTGAGGGGAACTGCTGTTGCAATGTTTCGAGATTATAATAAGGAATAAGTTTCAGGTTAAACATAAATTACCAGCTCAGACACAGTGAAATGTTTATTGAAGATATCTACGATCTGGCCCACTTTCAAGAAGCAAAATACTATTCCATCTTATTATTCTTTTCCTCTATTTGCAGTTGGACTCAGACATTTTCCATGATATATAAACCATACTGAGTTATGGTCCTTATTCTGTTTGTGAATTTATACATTTGAAAGCATACGAAGCAAGATTGAACACTGACACACACACACACACACACACACACACACGCATATGTGTTGATAGATAGATAGATAGATATGAATCGACGGAGAATCAGTAAGCCTGATGCATAATTGATAGCAGAATTTTGATTTAAAAAAAGTCTTAGCAAATAATATTTAATATATAAGATTCACCATTGAATGAGCTGCAATTACAGGAAAGGAAATTAAGTGAAAATATGTTTCTTGTGTAAGATAAATGCCATTTTCCTTATTAGGCTATAAACTTTTTGAAATCACCAAAGTATGTGTAAATGTGTACTTGTGCATTTGTGTGTGTATAAATATACACAAAAAACAGCAACAAGCTCAGCTTGTCTCATTTCTGTCAGGCTATTTTCCTGATCAACTTGACATTAAATTTGATGTATATCAAATAAGAATATATAATTGATAACTGATTCGAATAATTTTAGCTTGTTTTTGAAACTGGACAGTATTTTACAAAATACGTTTTCGTTAAAAATGATAAAATATATTGAATACGATCATACTTTAAAATAAAAATATATTCCCCAGGAATACATATACACCTGCAGAAATATATTTCCCTATATAGTTGATCGTCGAGGTGCTATATTGGTACCTATATAAGGTGCCACATTGGTACCTATATTGGTACTTATTGGTATCTATATTTCACTGATTAAGAGAACTTATTTGTTTGTGATTAACTTCTCTTCAATTAACAGATATTTGGTTTTAGTGAACGAAATGATACTTGAAGCAGGGACGATGTGGGTCATGCCATTTCCAAAAATCCTATGATAACAAACTACCATAGCTGGAATTCAAGTCATCAATTTCATTTTTCGAGTAGTCATCTTTGAAGGCCAATTTGCATTTCAAAAATTACGTATCTTATGTAAAATGCATCGGGATTAGTACAACATAATTTTAGAGCCTAGCTTATAACCACACTTTCCAACACCTATCTCAGCGCACACCACCGCATTGGGCTTTTAGTTTAAAAAAGAAAAAATCCACTTCAATCAAGATATATTTCCTTCTCAAAACATCCTCTTCTGATAAATCCTGCCCTACTTGACATGTGCACACTACAATCCTGAGTGATTGCAGAAGAGATAGGTCGACGTCTGAATTGTCTCTTGGCTCCAAATCACAAATGCAAAGCCAACTGATAACATCTTCTTTAGTCCTTTAACGTTGTGTTTTGTGATCTACCAACAGAATCGCCTGCTTATTGTGAGTCCTATCAAGATCGTGGAGGCGTTCATGTAATGTTTATCGTCGTAGGAACTAGACTCAGCTACCCGAGCTCAAATTCTGAAAGACACTGTTTGCATTTCTCATCGCACTAATTTCCTTGGGAAAGCTATAAATCCAACTATTCTCTTTTTTGCTAGGGATAACCATTTATCTTTAACCTTGTTATGGCAACTAGTCTAGGGGAAGGAAAATTCTAAATTTAAACCAGTTGTTGAGACATGGGCTCCGCCTAAGACTCACAACTTATGGAAAACGTCCCCACAACCAATTGAGGTTATAGGCTGTCTTTTTTTATATTCATAAAAAATTTCCAGTTTTCCAAATGACTCGGTTACAGACACTGAGATTTAATATTAGAATTGACAGATATATGATTTCTAATTTTCATATTCATAGGGCTTTTTATAAACTAATATCACTGCATAAGACAAATTTAAATGCTAAAATATGACAAGAAAGCATTTGATTTTAAATTTGGACAGTGTCGTATTTCTACTTCATTGAACTTAGAAACAATGATCCTCAATTTATTGCAAAAATTGTCAACATTCAAGTATTCATTATTTAGAATAGTCAGTTAATTACCAAAAAATTTTAGAAAGTATCAAAATAATATTAACTTCTAACTGTAATGGATGCAAGCGTGGCATAAAAATGGACTCTGAGAACCGAGTTCAAATGCCAGATATGGCTCTGTGTTTCACTTTACGCTTGAGAAAGGCATGAATTCATATTTCCCTCTTCCAGCTCAGATTAAATAATGGGACAGACTATGTTCTCAAACCTGGTTGACACCGCTTACTAACTTGCCACGTGAGGAATCAGATAGTTAAAGTTAAGATTAGGAGGCCGTACTATACTACCAGTATTATATAACCAAGTAAGATATGTTATTTAAAGAGGAGATGGTCATCACAAATTGAACTTCTTTATGCAGAGAGAGAGAGAGAGAGAGAGAGAGAGAGAGAGAGAGAGAGAGAGAGAGAGATTGGTTGGCATGGCAACCTGAGAATAAGAACAAAACTTTCTGCCTTTTAATTGGAATCATTTTGAGATGAGGCTTCTTAATCTAAGAATTAATTTTTATTTATTGCGGACTTTTTGTCCTCATCTTGGTAAAAAAAACCAAAAAACAAAAAAAAAAACTACCAAGATGAGGACAAAAAGTCCACAATAAATAAAAATTAATTCTCAGATTAAGAAGCCTCATCTCAAAATGATTCCAATTAAAAGACAATTACAAAAATTCGGTACGGACCCGACAATGGAAGACCAGATAAGGATTTATAAGACCAAAAAATCCGTGGCGCAGCGGATAGAGGCGTTGAGTCTCTACGGTTCCTGGCGAGCATTGTCAGAAGATAGCGGTTTCAAATCCTACCCAAGCCGGCCAGAGGTTTATTTGGTCAAAAACGATGGAAGGCAGTAATTACTGGGGATACGGTTACAAGACTCATCATTCCTATCCGAGGTCGCGGTAAATAACCTGAAGAAGGCCAGAGGTGAAATTTGGCTGAAACGTAGTGAAAAAAACAAAAAAAAACAAGCAAAACAAACAAACAAACTAAATACCAAGATGAGGACAAAAAGTCTGCAATAAATAAAAATTAATTCTCAAAACTTACTGCATTGAAACTCTCTCACTAAAAATAGAATTGCTTATATATATGATGGGCACTCAATTCAATTTGAACGTGGCCCAGGAGCTTCCGTCAGTTCTGATATTTGTTTCTCGTGTGAGAATTCAACCCAGTGTCAGATTTGCGTTCAATCCCACAAATAGTACGTTCAAGAGAGTTAGTAGATAAAATAGCCGGTATGATTTATCGAGTTTTCGCTTTCACCCTCTGAAAGGCTGGAAATGGGTTTTATCAAACTTCTTGATGGCTTTTCTCTCTAAATAATGCAACTTGAAGAAACTTGCTTGAATGTATAAACAGGTATACCTAGAGTTATTAGGTTAACTTTTTTAGCTTTACCTGCACTAGAGATATGGTCTTCAAAAATTTCTGTTTTCGGCATGAAGCCAGCAATAAATGAGGATCGTTAAAATTCTATAGTCTTTCATTCAGATGACTACCCTATCTCTGTTGTGATTGTATGACGAAAGTTTCTATATCTCCAATGTGAAACATAGCAAAGAGATCAGTTTAAGATTCTTTCTTTCCGTGTGTATCCACAATCTGAGAGTAGACAACTCTTATGAAAGGCATCAAGCTGATGAATTTGTGATCGATTGAACTCTTCCATTTTTTTTAATGCTGATGGTAAAGTCGAAAGCTTTATTCTCTTGAAAAAAAAAATGGACGAGTTCTTGTGCTTCCTCGATTCATGCAACACAAAAACTGCATCATCTGCGCGTAACAGGTCACGGATGATAGTTGTTTTTATAAGGATTTTGCTTTAAATGAAATAGAATTGTACATGAAGATCACTAAAAGCATAATGAAGCATGAAAAATAACAAACAAAACAAAAATATATTCTGATCATGAGAAATAAGAGTAGTCACACGCCTTGGAGACAACGAAAAAGTCTGAATATATATATATATATATATATAGCCTTATTTTCTATATTGTTTTGCAAACTTACTATAATAGAAATGGCTCGCATTGTAATTTCCCTTCCTATTAAGTAATTTAGATTCAGTAGTCTGTTAATTAAATGTATTGACTACATTGAAGTGGCTAAGTGATTAGTAAACTATTTTCAAAAATTATTCATGACCTTGATCTGCACAGGTGTTACATACTTGTTGTATTGTCACAAGTTATTCAAATCTTTATACATTCTGTTGATGGGGCTTATAATACACCGACTGAATCTCCCGCAGAAGCATAATGCCTCCAAAATACCTTTCAAGAGCTTTGGGGAGTATAGAGTCACTACTTCTATGCCATTACTTCCCAGTCAACTTGGACATGGTGTGGAAGCATCTGTCAGGGTTTCATCTATGAGTTAAATAGATATATTTGGTAACTATTAGAATCACATAGGAATACTTTAAACCATAAAATATATGTAAATTATTTATATTAGATAAGATTACTTAAAACTATATAACTATTTTCAAACAATTGAATATTGTTATTAAATAGGCTTAGTTACTTGAAGCTATATAGTGTATAGATTGTTAGCGCCAGATTGGGATGCTTGAAAGTACATCACCTTCATCATCAAATCATGTTCATAATACGAGTTCCCTGACTCTCGTGCAATCTGTCCTTAACATATATTGCTCTAAGCAGGTTTGAAGACCTACCAAGAGCTTTGTAGGATACAATCTGCATCCTATGTCCACAAAGAGCTGATGTTTGTAAGTCCTGCCTGTTAGCCAGCATTAGCACATCCATGAGCAAGCGTCATTTGAGAATTCGTACTTTTCCACTTGTGCCCAGCATGGATTTGTATTAAGAGTTCTTACATGAAACCATATAATTGCTTACAGAAATCAAATACTGACTTCTGCATTGAATAATCCAACAATCGTCGCCAGGTCGTAAAACGAACGAACGACTAAAACCTACTATCCAACCAAACAATCAACAAATCTTAGTTAATAACTTTCTTTCCTTTGCATGTGTGTGTGCGCGTGCACACACACACACACACACACACACACACACACACACATATATATATATATATATATATACATATATCCATCTCTCTGCTCACCAGTCCCATTACCACCACAACAACTTCTGTTACTGCTACTACCATCATAATCGTACATCTTACCACGATTACCATCATTGGGCTGTTGTTATCAGGATATGATAGCGTACCTATCCTGATCTTGAGTTTATCGAAAAAGTTATCTTTCATTTAGTGAACTTTGATCCTATCCTGTCGTACGATTTCTGAGACTGGTTTAATAGGCTGAAATAACCGAACACCCCAGCACACTGCGTCGATATAAATGTTAGTGTAGGTTGGCTGAAGATGAATCACTGTAGCTTTGACAGCAAGCATTATTAATTGTACGATATTTAATCCATTTGGACTTGAGCGTGGTCGGGTAGTGAAATTTATGATTGAAAGAAAGATGCTTTTGTTCGTCTTTGGTTTTATTCTAATATACTTACCATGATAGTGGGAAATGCCCACCCAAAATAATAAGCACTATCTCTTAATCATAATGATTAAGAGTCACATTAATTTTACTTTTGATTCATTTCAAATTTATTTATTGGTGTCCCTTTCTCTATTTCCGTGTATATACGTGTGTAGTTTTTTCTACATCTAGTTAATATCGAAGAGAAATCTGATCTAGTTGGGCCGATTATACTCAAACAACTCAGAGGATATTTGAGGTAAGACACAATTTGTTATTTGAGCAGGTCATTGATGAAACTATTCCAATTAGGCATTACGAGAGACATGTTTTCATATTTGAACCATGTGTAAAGATAGTTGATGACAAAAGCGATAAAATGAGAAAGGCATCTTATATCTGGTGGGAAAGCATACATAGAAAACTTCGTTTTAAACGATGAGAGATGTGGCGTTAGTTTGATGCAAAAGTTCGCAGCACAATCCATTATGAAATATCTAAGAAGTGTTTTCGAATTTTTTTCAACTCTTTATTGCTTTGGCATTTAGTCAAGAAATAAGTTCAACAAGATTTCATGCAAAGAAACTTCAATCAGTGTTCAAAAAATAGCCTACTTTCTTTCATTATTTGATGAGATTCTTTTCTTTCTGAAATATTCTGCTCTTGAAATCTTATCTCTATTGAAGGTGAAAGCTTTACGTATTGCAATCTCAAGTGAATATTTTTCACTCAAGAAATAGATAATCTTAATATCACTCGAATTCCTCATCGTCAGTTATTATTAAGAAGCATAATACCCATCAAGCATGAGGAGTTATCTTTATATAGATCGGAATTTCTGCCTAGGATTAGAGTGTATTGGTGGAAATCTCACAGTTATTTAAAAAAAAAAGATGAAATTATATTAATGAAAATATTTAGTTAAACTTTATTTTGTTTTGTAAGTTTAAGTTTAAATGAAAATATAAGTAATCTATTTAATTAGATATCAAGAATACAGACATTACAATATAATCCGATATTTAACTACTTTGTAGAATGTGACACATATTCAGTATAACCTGGGGGCTTACAAGTTTATAGAAAGGAAAATGGCTAGTCTAAAAGGAGTAAAATCACCTTGATAGCGAGGCTTAGAATACGCCGACTACATCCTTTGGGTATGACACTAAAGAGCATCCCTTCATATTTTACTTATAATTTGCCAGAATAAACTGTCCTGATTAAATACATTGAGTGCATCAACGTGGCTAAGTGATCAGTAAATCATTTTCACAAATTATTCATGACCTTGATCTGCACGGGTGTCACTTATACTTATTGCATTGTCACAAGTTATTCTAATCGTTATACATCCTATTGATGGGGCTTATTCGACTGCATCTCCCGCAGAAGGATAAAACCTGAAAAAACCTGGATCTTCTGCGGATGACATTAAACTGCATCAGATTCTGAGGCACCAGTTCAAGAGGTCTGTGGAGTATAGAGTCACTACTTCGATGCTATTACTCCCAGTCCACTAGGACATGGTGTGGAAGCATCTATCAGGGTCTTATTTATGAATCAAATTGGTATGATTGAAAATTTTAAGTATTGGAATACTTGAAAACATAGCTGTTTACAAACAGCTGAATATTATTATTATATAGGACTATGAACTTTTCTGATAGTTTAATGAAACGTCAGCTCGTTTATGGCATGTCCGATTTGACGGTGAGAACATGACTGTGGTGTGAGAAAATAAAGCCGATGATATATCCTTTGATCGTTTATCTAACTCTATCCCTTGGGTGGGATATGCTACAAATAGTCATTTTGATAAGGGGTTTCACTCTTGTACGCGTACAAGAAGTCAAATATAGCCCCTTCGACCAGGGTCAGACTGGCATCGGGTCGTAGAAGACCTACTTCTCTCGTGATACAATAGGGAAGTTGCTTCCACAGGGTTGCAATCTCAAGGATCCAACTCACCTCAAATTTTGCCACGTGTGGCCAAAAGATTAGAGCACAGCTGAGGAATATACAGATACTACATTTGCATCCAAATAGGAATGCTTTGGTCTGAAGCAGATGCGCCAGTAAGCGATATTTTTATTCTGTCTAGTGTGCACCGTTGTACACACACACATACACACACACTAGATAGATAGATAGATAGATAGATAGATAGATAGATAGAAAAACAGCTGCTGGGGGGGGGGCAGGAACACAGAAAGAGAAAGAGACAGACAGAGAAGACAGACAAAAATATAGAGAAGATGGAAAATTTATTTTTTGTATAACCTTATGTTTTTTATGAAAATAAATTTATAATTACACATATATCAGTGTTGGTTGTCACAGTTAAAATTTCTTAGTAAATAAGGAATCAATTTGTACTTAATATAAGGTAGAAAATGCTTGTTTCTATAAGGTTTTCTTTGCTTAAATTAGAGATCATCTAAAATGAAAACAGAACTGGTTTGTGTTTGCATGCAAATTCAAATGAGGACGTATTAGACATAAACAAAAGACTAGTAAATACGGAAAAGAAATAAAAGAGATTGAGTTAATAAAAAAGAATTAAGACCTGATGTGTGAGGGGAATGAGAGAAAGTGAAGAAAAATAGAACAAAAGGTATAAAATAAGACAAGGAAATTGAATCAGACGAAGAGGAAAAAGTGAGAGTTTATATATATATATATATATATATATATATGTGTGTGTGTGTGTGTGTGTGTGTGTGTGTGTGTGTGTGTGTGATTTAAACAATTTTTTTCATTTATATGATATATATATATATATATATATCATATAAATCACACATATTTTTTCGTAATATATATATATATATATATATATATATATATATATATATATATTTCCAGAGAAAATATATAAAAGAAAGAAAGACTATATAAAGAGGAAATAGAAAGAAAGAAAGAAAGAAAGAAAGAAGCAACAAATTTAGAAAGGTAAAAGAAGGCCAAAAAAAAAAAATAAACGAGAGAAAAAAAAAGGAAATGAAAAGACAAGAAATGAAAAATAATAAAAGAAAGAAAGAGGCAAAAAATTTAAAATAAAGAAAGGAAAAAAGAAATTAAATAGAGGAGAAAATAAAGGAAATAGAGAAAGGAACAAAAAGACAAAAAAAAGAAGTTTGCAAAATGGAAAAAGTGAATTGAAAAGGAAATTGAAAGAACGAAAAGTGTAAACATGGATTAAGGAACAGAAACTAAAATAAAAAGAGTAAGTTGAAAATTTAACGCGCGTGTGTGTGTGTGTTTGAGAGAGAGAGAGAGAGAGAGAGAGAGAGAGAGAGAGAGAGAGAGAGAGGATAAAAACTGAAGAGATGAAAAGCAGATAAAGAAATGCGAAAGTCAAAGAAAGACTTCGAACAAAACCAAGACTATATATATATATATATATATATATATATATATATATATATATATATATATATATATATATATATATATATGTGTGTGTGTGTGACGGGAGGGATCACTCCAGTATCGTGTTAGAACCTTGTCTGGCAATGGTGTCATGTCGAACAGGTTTGGTTAGTGGTTTATCAACTGTAATTTGGCGACGTCATCAGTCGTGACACACTCTTCCCGAGCAACACCGACAACAGGGATCATGCAGTTGGTTTTCTCTTACATCTCATGTACGCAGGCTTCATCAACCTTACACCTGCTTACCTACCTAACAACCGGCATATCTATCTCTTGACTTCTTTAAATTCTCTTATCAACGATTTCAGGGAGACGGGAAAGAGTAAGACAAAAACTTGTTCCAGTAAACAAAGAGATTTACGCACATAAACACACACACACATGCACGTGCGCACTTACATATACACATAAACACATACTCACGCATCTGCTCAGTTATCATAGCACGAGGATTAAGAAAGTTTGTTTTGCCAACCAATTCATTATTGAAGTGAAGTGGTTCATCACTGAGTGTACTAGAATTGTTAGTGAACCAAACTAAGTGAGAAGATTCAGGGCATTAACAGTAGCTGCCCTATTATACCATTATTAATGGTATGACATTAATATGAGCATACCATTACTTCTGCTCATAGAATCCTTGTCGGGTTGCTCACTCTCATGTTCTTTTACCGAACAGAAGTAAATCGTCTTACACAAAACTAAAGTGGGATTTGAAATATAGTTTGAAATGAATTGTTTTTTTTTTAAATTCACATTCAATATGCTGCTTTATCCACCAAGAATACCTGCCACAACCATGCCGGCGTGGGGAAAATAAGAGCATTTGCTCTCTCGTCTAAAAGGGTAAGGGCTGATTTAATCGCTTAGTTCTTGAGGCGTTCCTGAAAGCAAATACAGACGAAACCAAGCAATTTTTTAACCACCATTTTTAACCACTATGAGTCGATTCATGCAAGCACTCCTCAAGAAAAACGACTTTTTATCTATTTTGATTTGGTTGGGAGCTAAAACATACCATACAATATCTGGTAACTTGTTTTTATCTTTCGAACTTGCTTCGAGGCCGCAATATAGAGCCATTAGGCCTGACACTACCTATATATATATATATATATATATATATATATATATATATATGTGTGTGTGTGTGTGTATGTGTGTGTGTGTGTTTAGTATTTCCGCTACTCGGGCGACTCGGACAACAGTCAATTTTATTTCAATGTCTCAGAACAGAATGCTCTATCCTTCTTGACTTGTTATAATTCGTGACTGAGGTTGACAAATTTGATCTACACCTCGTGTTTGTTGTTAAATAATTTAAAAGAATAATTTTTTGTTGTTTTACTCATCTATTTTTAAAGTAATTTTAATGAGCATAAAAATATATAGATTAAATTTTACATTGTAAATTTTGACAAATTTTAAATTTCTATGTAAGTTTATCACCGTAGCATTACACTTTAACAGTTAGTAAATAGTTGTAAAATTAATTTTCTTATAAAAAAGGATTGCCAGAGAAAAAGGTTGAAATGCCATTGTTTAAAGTTTTGGGCTGTGTGTCTTTGATCTGTCGCTACTTATACAAGACGATTAATGCATAAACATAAGAGGACTTTTCTTGAAAATTTCTTTTTACTCGCCTATGATTGGTAAACATAACATTATTCCATACTTTTTCCTGTGGCATAGTTTTTCTCTTACGAACAGAACACACGCGCTTTTACTTTTCTCTGTCTAAAGTTTGGACAGCAGAATTCAATCATTTTTATGATACAGCAAAACACAAGAACGATAATTTCACTGGCTCACATTTCCATTCAGAGACCGATACTTGTTGTTTTAGATCGAAAAATAGAATTACACGACCTTATATTAGAAAAAGTTGCTAAAAAATCAAAGGGTTCGGATGTATGTTTAAATTTTGTTAGGTTTTATTTCTTTTTAAGATATAGGCATTCTTACTTAATGTACAGGTGCGTTGTTGATTTGTCTATAGAAAAACTTTTCATATCATTTTATGACAGAAATGCATACAAAATATAAGGAAAAATACATTTTTTAATTCTTTTATTGTCCCTATCGTACTAAATGATATTTTTGTTTGTAGCATTTTTGTAGAAAATTTTTTAATAAACCATCGGTTATGCAGGAAAGAAAACATATTCATTTGAATTATTGTATTGTTGGCAGATTTTTATGGTAATTCAAATTTATATGATTTTTAAATGCCAAATCTCGTTTACAAATTACTCTCTCTCTCTCTCTCTCTCTCTCACACACACACACACACACACAACTATTCCAAATGCTCTAATAAGAATGAACTGACTGTTCACTTCTTATTATACAGTTATTCACTTGTCCAAATATTTTCAAAGCATTTTTATTTCATTTTCCTGTTACCATGTTTTCACCAGAACAATGACAGCTGGCATTTAACAAAGTTTATTCTCTTTGTTTACGATAAGTAGATCAGATGCTCTAGCCTTTATTGAGTGATATGCTTGAATTATAAAAGAAAAAAAACAAAAAAACAACAACAACAGCAACATCAATAACAACAAAAACTCTAGGGAATTCCATGTTTGAACATATATAATTGGTCTGTATCGTCAAATCTCAGACATTGGCACAATCCCGAGTGGGTTGTCTTTCCCACCATTTCATGCAAATTTTTGTGCTACTTCGGAGCCACTTTGACATATTTGTTTTTCATATGAATGATGGTTTATTTACTCATTGAGTTTTTCACATCAGTTTTAGCTGAGTGACTGCAAGTCTCCTCAAGTCTCCAGGACTCTTCTCTGTATTTTGACCGTTCTCAATAGTGCCGTAGTTTGGATGGTCTCCACATGTTCTCCATTCAAGTCATCCAGTCCATTTAATAATCCTTTAGTTACCGTACCAAAACCACCAATCACGATTGGTACAATTGTTTATTATTATTATTATTATTATTATTATTATTATTATTATTATTATTCACAAAATACAAAGAAGAGTGATATTTTATGCTTTTAAAGCAGTTGACATTTGATTAATTGAATGATTTGGCTCGTGCCAATTCTGGTATTAATCACCAGTGCATTCTAGCGTTTAGGCGTCATACACCACTTTGCCAGAAATGACATCGTTTTAGGCTATCTCCCTTGAATAGATAGGTTACAAGACTCATTGAGATATGTGATAACCGAAGATGAAATTACCTTAGTAGGCGCACTGTAATAATAATAGTAATAATAAAAATGGAAAAGAAAATATAGAGATTTTAATCACCATTCTGTTTTGATACCTTACAATCTTATAATGTTCAATCGTGCAAAACCGCTCCTGTTGGACGAGGATATTCCAGTTGAGAGAATAACACGAGAAAGAAAGAAAGAAAGAAAGAAAGAAAGAAAGAAAGAAAGAAAAGATAACAGACAAGCAACAAACATAAATTTAAAGAAGCATGAAGAATGTATCAGACAAAAGTTGGCGTTAACTAACGACTTGAAGACAGTGGCTTGAAAATATATAGAATATAAGATTTCTTAATTCTTGACTGAATTAAGAAATCTTCCATTCTATATATTCTATATATAGAAAACTTTTCTAGAAGGAGGCCCCTGCCAGGAAAAAAATGGAAAAAAAATCAAACAAAAAGAAAAACAAATTCGCATTAATGTATGTTTTCATTTTGGCTTTGTGAAATTAATTTCATTCGTCTCGAGATGTGTATTTCCTTTCGAAAATCTATCGTAGCCTGCCGGGTACTCACAGTTAAAATCCCCGTTAAAAAATACTAAGTAATACGTGACGTAAACTAAACAATAATGTCACCAACGTATCGAGTGGAATTTCTCTGTTGCCATCGCGAAGACTATTTTCGAGATAAATTAATTCTGAAGACTGACTCGGAGATTGCTCGGGATAAAATACGTGGCATTTAAAAGCTCCTCATGTTAGTATAATGAGATATTTTATTATTATTATTATTATTATTATTATTATTATTATAAGAGACGCTTCAAAACAGAATTTTCTCCACTCAAAACCATTTAATACGCAGCCATTTACTCCAATATAAACACAGCAGTTACTAACCAAGTCAGTTATCGACGTGTCTTGGAGGCGAGAGAGCGAGACGAACTCCTTCAACTGGTAGCAGCAGACACTTAATAATGTCTCTCCTACCTGCCAGCTGTAGCACTATGGGGGTAGGCTGCCAAAGCAGACAATTCAATTGTCTGTTTTGGCGCGAAACCAGACAAAGGATTCTTGGACATGAAATCTCGCCGTACCCGGAAGTGGTACGGGGAGGCGAATGAGAGTTGACGACGCGACCCAGCAGAGGAGTTGGTAGTTGGACAGGAGCTGAGGAGTTGGTGGCTGGAGAGCAGAGAGGCAAGCAGCAGAAGAGAAGTTGGCGTGGAAGAATGGAGGGGCAGTCAACACCAGACACCGGAACAGAGAGGCGAGGAGACAAGATAGGGTCCAGTGAAGAAGAGTCTCAAGATGTCTGATTCCAGTAGCATTGTGGAATTTTCGCTGGTAACCCACGCTAGCGTTAGTCCATATCTGCTATTAGGAATGCACATGCATGTAGTGTTGCATACCTCCCTCTGCTCTTGGTAACCCCAAGTTTGTTCGTGTTTGTTCGTTTATCCTTCTATTTTCTCCTGTCTCCCTCGATCGTATTCTTGTGTAGGTAAAGAAATGTGCGTTGCCCCCTCGAACCTCTAGTTGATCACCGGCCGGCTAAGAAGTGAAATGGTTAGAAGAGAGAGATAATGTGGGGGGGGAGAGGGGGTAACGTTTTCACAATGGCGCCGTTGACCAGGATGAAAAAAAACCTGATGAAAAAAAATAGGAATGAATCGAGGGATGAAGGAGTCGGGAAGCGAGCGGACGAAGAAAAAAAAAAAAATGCAATAAGGACCCTGCGAGCAACGAGAAAAGAAAAGAAGGAAAAAGAAAACGAAAGAAACAAAGAAAAAGAAAAAAAAAAAAGATTGAAAAGGAAGAAATCTACAAAGGTAGGAATACACATTCCCCACCCACCTGCACTCGAATATAAAAAAAAAAAAAAATTTTTTTTAGATTAAGGATATCTAAAATGTAGAGAAAAAAAAAAAAAAGAACCCAAGTAATCTATTTCGTTTGTGTGTGTGTGTATGTATGTTTAAGCCCCTCATAACTGCTGATTTTTTTTGTAGTATTTTTGTTAGAAGGGAAAGAATTTATTCCCCTACCCTCCTCGCACACTTATCTTGACCAGTAGAATTCAAATGATTTTTTTTGGGTAGCAGTTTCCATAGTATAATCATCCTTAAGTGATAGGACCAGTGGCTTAAAAAAATATTGTCCCTTCTGGGAAGTTTTATAGTAATTTTTTTTCTATGCTGGAAAGGTGATAAGTCACCGATTAAAAAAAAGAAAGATTTGTTAGATTAAGGAAATTTTAAGATGTAGAAAAAAAAAAAACAAGTAATCTATTTCGTTTTTGTGTGTGTGTGTGTATGTTTAACCCCTTAGCTGCTGATAATTTTTGTTGTATTTTTGTTAGAAGGTAAGGGAGGGTCTTCTTCCCCTACCCGCTTTTCACACTTAACTTGACCGGTAGAATTCAAATGCTTTTTTTTTTCCTTCTTCGTAGCAGTTTCACATAGTAATTCTTATACTTAAGTGTTAGGACCAGTGGCTTAAGAAAGTTAGTCCGTTCTGGGAAGTTTTATAGTAATTTATTTTATGCTGGAAAGGTGATAAGTCACCGATTAAAAAAAAAATTTTTTTTGCAGCAAGGTTCACTAAAAGAAAAAAAAAATTGTGGTATTTCAAAACCCCAGAGAAATTAGAGAGAAAGTGAGATTTCTAGGTTAAAATCGACTGGTCAAAGTCGGATCATCCGAGTGCAGAGGGTAGAAGGTGGAGGAAAGCTTCTACCACAAAAACAAAAAAAAAAATGGAAAATATAAAAAAAAAAAAAATAAAATAAAAATGGCGGAAAAATTTGAACAAAGAAAAAGAGAAAAAAAAAATTTGTGGTATTTCAAAACCCCAGAGAAATTAGAGAGAAAGTGAGATTTCGAAGTTAGGTTAAACTCGACTGGTCAGAGTCGGGTCGTTCCGAGTGCAGAGGGTAGAAGGTGGAGGAAGGCTTCTGCCACAAAAGCAAAAAAAAAAAAAAAATGGAAAATATAAAAAATAAAAAGAAATGAATAAATAAATAAATAAAAATGGCTGAAAAATTTGAACAAAGAAAAAGGAAGTACAGATAAAGTCAAGAAAAAAAAAAAAAAAAGAAAGAAAAAGAGAGAACGAAAAGTAGAAAGAAAGATTGCTAGGGAATTTTTGTCACTGCATCCATGCCTGTCTCTGTTAAAAAGAAAATAGAAAGAAAGAAAAAGAATAAGTAAACTTTAAAAATTAGGAAGAAAAGAAAGTTTTTTGTTTTTTTGTGGATTTAAAAAAAAAAAAAACGGTTGGAAGCAAACGCTATCCCCTCCCACACCACCCCCGGTAGAGGGAAGAATTCAAGTGGACAGGAGAGAAGGAAAGTAAGTCGCAAAGAGAAATGGTGGAAGTGGGCAGAGATCTCAAGGGAAGAGAGACAAGGGTTAGAAGGTGGATGCGTGACAGATTCCTTCAGAACAATTTTATTTTTATATATTTGTCAATTGTAGTTATTTTATTTCTTTTTTATTTTTTGTCTGTGAATTGTTTATTATTGATTTTTTTTTGTTTAACTTGTGTGGATTTTTTTTTTTTTTGCTATCCTTTGTTTTTTTTTTTGTTATACTTTGCCTTGTTTTTTGTTGGTTTTGGGGGACTGGGCTTACCGTATCATTTGCTTTGTTGTTTATTGTTATTTATTTATTTTATTATTTTTTTTTTTAATTTAATTTATTTTTATTTTTTATTTTTGTTTTACCTTCATGGATTTTCTGGGTTTATTTTTCGTAAGTTTAACTGCTCTTGGCACTTCTTCACTTCGTCTGATCGTGTTCCCCTGGGGGTTGGGTGCACGGGAGCCCCGTTTCGCGGACTGGTATCGAGGGGTAGTAAGTTATACAAGTGATGATTTGGGAGGGCGAGTGGCTTGGTTGACATGGAATTGATGAAATGGTACCGAGGAAACGGTTGACGATGGGTTGGGAAGACGATACCTGGGCGCGGGGCGGTGTCCGGTTGCTCCTCCCCCCCGACTGGTCATGGCTGGACGATCTGGGAGATGGTGTCAATTGCTTTGTTTTTTTTTTCTTATCTTTTGAAAATCCATGGTGATTGATGGCTGAGAGACTTGTTTTGTTTGTTGCAGGGGGCAGTGAAGGCCCCCATGTTGGGAAGTGAATTCCACAGTGCTTTCTGGAACATTATTCCTGTTACGACACCGATCGAACTGCGGAGATTACTGATGCTCCCACGTCGTAAGGAAAGGGGGGGAGACAAGTCCAAAAATACTCCTGAATTGTTGGGTAGGGGTGGTTAAAATTCCCCTGTGTTCTGATGGGTTGAAGAATGGGGTGAAATGTTCGAAAATTGAATAATGTTGGAGGTGAATGGAAAAATCCTCCTGAAATTGTTGGGTAGGGGTGGTTAAAATTCCCCTGTGTTCTGTTGGGTGGGGGCGGGGCGAATTGAAAGAAAATTGAATAATGTTGGAGGTGAATCAAAAAGTCCTATTGAAATGAAGAATAGGGATGAGTCAGGAGACCCCAGAATTGTTCACAGGAGAGCAAGGTGGAAGAGCTTAATCCAGCAATATATTTTTTTTTTTATTTGAAAAAAATTTTTTTTTATGTGTATGATGATGTGGTGTTGTTATATTATTTATTATTTTTTTTAGGGGACGACCGAACCCCTTTAAAATTTTGTAATTTCGGTTTTTACTTCCTGTAAATGTTCTTGTTTTTTTTTGCTTGTTAAATCGTGTTGTAATTTATTGAGAATAAATGACAAGGGTAAGAGAGGGAGGTATGTAGCACTATGGGGGTAGGCTGCCAAAGCAGACAATTCAATTGTCTGTTTTGGCGCGAAACCAGACAAAGGATTCTTGGACATGAAATCTCGCCGTACCCGGAAGTGGTACGGGGAGGCGAATGAGAGTTGACGACGCGACCCAGCAGAGGAGTTGGTAGTTGGACAGGAGCAGAGGAGTTGGTGGCTGGAGAGCAGAGAGGCAAGCAGCAGAAGTTGGCGTGGATCCACGGAGGGGCAGTCAACACCAGACACCGAGCAGAGAGGCGAGGAGACAAGATAGGGTCCAGTGAAGAAGAGTCTCAAGATGTCTGATCCCAGTAGCATTGTGGAATTTTCGCTAGTAACCCACGCTAGCGATAGTCCATATATCTACTATCAGGAATGCACATGCGTGAAGTGTTGCATACCTTCCTCTGCTCTTGGTTAACCCCAAGTTTGTTCGTCTGTTTGTTTTCTCCTGTCTCCCTCGATCGTATTCTTGTGTAGGTAAAGAAATGTGCGTTACCCCCTCGAACCACTAGTTGATCACCGGCCGGCTAAGAAGAAGACATGGTTAGAAGCCAGAGAGAGATAATATGTGGTGGGGGTGAGGGGTAACGTTTCACACAGCAACCGACGTGGGATCTAACCAATCACAGCTGCCGTCTCAGCACAGCTGATGCCAGATTCTAATCAATCACAGCAGATCTCTTAAACACTTCTTATTAGAAATAATTCACGAAAGTCATAACCAGCTTTTTTAAGAGCAATCACCTATGTCAGAAAGTCTTCTTCGGATTACCTCTGGTCTCTTCACCAACACCCCTTTCAAGATATCACAAGACGATGACACAGCAGCCAGCTGGATTGCAGCAGGCCTGTTGCACATGTTCCTGCATCACTAAGCTGCAGACCTATTTTCTTGCTGCAGACCAGGTTATTCAACAACACCCCAGTCGACTAGTGAAAACTCTGCTCGGACTATCATCAGAATTCCGAGGCCACATCGCAATAGATCCCTGGTTAACCAGGGACCGAATAAACCCGGACATCGATAATTCAGCCTCTGAAACATATGCGTTCACCTCTTCGACCATCTCCAGATTCCTGACCATGCCGCTACACCTATGACCTTCACCAAGCACCGAGACTATCATCATCTTCTAGACTCGCCGTCATCAAGAACTTTTAGACCGTCGAATCTACGTCTTTCAACAACACCGACTGACATTATGCAGCAGCGGCGATCTACACCCATCCACACCTTTTCTATACGATTCGCTCAATAAAGTCCTGGCATTTTAATCATACTCTTTTGTCTATGTCATCCTTTGTCTAGTCCACTGTCAATCACATTATTTATAATTTGCGGAATAGACGCCTTAATCGGTCCCGCAACAGATCTGCCATACTGCAAATGATCAAATCCCCGCCGGATGTATGCTATTCATAAACAAAACTAATCTCTACCCCAGTAAATGTTTGACCTGAGTCTAAAGTAAACAGATCCTTTTTGTTAAAGTTTTCACCTCGCATAGTTTTCCAAACTGCAAGACGTTTACTGGTGTATAGAAAATACCTGTACGGGTCTAATGGAGAAACCGTGTATCTGAAATATTGATTGGAGAGAGGATATTAATACATAGAAACATAGACTGCAAAATAAGATTCGATATGGGCAAAGAAAACACCGACAGACAAATCCAGACAGACAGACAGATACACACACACACACACACACATATATATATATATATATATATTTATAAATATGTGTGTGTGTGTGTGTGTGTGATTTGAATCTGAAATTTTCACTGGATACATTTCAATGTTCATTGTTAATGGAAGAGCATAAATCTATGTGCATATCTCAACTTGCCTGTCATTTTTTATTATTAGATTTAATATCTGCACTAAGATGTCAGTTTACTTGGATGTTGACAATCTTGAGGTCATCCGTGTCAAATTTAAGCCAGGAACAATACAATCTCAAGAAGAAATACAAATATATTGTTTAACGCGAAGTACTTATCTGAGTTTTTCCTTCAAAGAAAAACTTCCACCCACCCATTTTGGTGTTAGCCTATTGAGACTTTAACTTCTTTCCTATTGAAACTTTTCTTTCCACCAAAGGCCTCGGTCTATTTATATTCTGCTATCGCCTTCTTATCTTTCACACAAAGCATCGACCAAAGTGGACAAGGATCTTCGCCTATTTGTTCTATCTTTCACGAATGTAATTCGAGTTGTATTTTCGGCTTCTGAAGGGTCGTGTTCAGCCTTGGGTGTCGCGTGTGATCCCCTCACCACATTTCGTCTAACTGCATTCTCCACCCAGCACAATGTTTTATGTAGATATGGAACATAAAACCTGTCCGTCGGGCACTTGGAATTACTGTACAAGGATTTCGGCACGAGAAGAGTGTACGATTTGTTTGGAGATGCTTGTCTCGTACTAATAACTGGAAGAGAAATGAAATGGGCCCATTATCCTAAGGCCGTTCATGTAGAAACTATTCCGTTGAAATAAAACGAGTGCTACAAGGTAACACTTATAGTGGTTGGAATGTCAGTATAAAAGATTATGCTGTGATGCTGTGATTGATTGTAGCCAAACAGCTTGATTAACAACAACGGTAATGAAAACCTTTATTGATCCACCTAATTGTGTATATATATATATATATATATATATATATATATATATATATATATATATATATATATATATATACGAAAATTCATCAGGCCAATGAAGATGGCAATGACTTTGAACCATAAAAGATACTTGCTAATCAATATATGTAAACGGTAAACAACCCAGTTGGTGGAGGTTAGAATACACTGACTGCTACCTCCGTCGAATGTTAGAATTCCTACTAAAAGGGATGTTATGGGTTCGACATCAAACTATACATGATGGTGAGGCTTCAGTTTTGGAACTTTGAGTTGTGTGAAATGCCTCTTCGTCGCCATTTCTCACAAGCCCACTCTGATCCAGTGCGATAGTATCTGTTAGGGTCTTATCTACGGCTGTTTCAACATTATTCGTGTCAGATATGAAAATTTAATCCATATAACTGCATACAAATTATTGGTATAAAGAAGAATTACTTCATCCTATCATTGTTTACTAAGGATTAGTACAATTAGTTGAAATCGTATAAATGTTTATTAATTATCGGTGATTGATAGGAATACTCAAAATCTCATTTGAATTATTTGTATTAGATAGGAATACTTGATACTTTATAAGCGTGTACAAACATGATTATAGAAAAATAAAAGTACAAATTTTAAAAATGCAATGGAACATTAAATGTATACTTATGATTACAAACTCATCCAATTTCAGCATTATATATTATTTATTCATGTCCTTATTCACACACACACACACACACACACACACACACACACACACACACACACACACATATATATATATATATATATATATATATCAGGTTTGTTTGTGAGTGCATTTTGTTGAATGATTCGCAAGCAAGAATAGATATTTCTCTGACCGTTCTTAAACTAGAAAAGAGAGAAGATTCGAAAGTTGGACTACGAAACGAGAAAATCGTGACCAAAGAGCAAAGTTTTGCATCATAGAGGATATGGACAGACTGTATATTACAAGAAAAGAAAGAGGAATTGAACCAGTCAGCATTGATGACTGTATGGATTTGACACTTCGGGGACTCTGGGAATTCGAGAAAAAAAAAAGAGAGCGTTTTACATGTACGTGTTTGTAAAACTTGTGAGTTTGTAAGTTGCTACTCGATTGGCAAACCGCATGTTTCTTGTTTCTTTAAGTAAAATCCCACTTATTTCCGAATTTGGTTGACAATGCATGGAGGCTCATTATTCAGAAGACTGACGCCGTAAAGTCTTACAAATTTTAGTTTAACTTTTTTTTTATTGGTGGAACTATGTGGCAGGTTGCCTTATTTGGTTTCGTTGCTTCTTATATATTTTACATGTACGCGTATGTATTACGTCAAGATGGTTGGAAACTTGAGAGATGAGATTCAGTAAGTCGCCATTCAATTTGCAAGCGCCATGTTTCTTGTTTTGAACATCGACCTGAAAGTTACACGGCACTAACGCAGTTGGTTGTTGTAGAACAAGTTTGTTTTATTTCCTGAACCACTTATTATAGCTTTAAAATGCAAACAGATCCTCCTTATTGATTCAAATACAAAATATTAGATATCACGTATTGCATCTCAGTTTAAGATTTAATTATTAGTGAGTCTTGATGTGCCTAAGAAACACATGGTAACCATTTCAGGTGAATGAAGGGAGACCACAGATTGCAACCCCACACCAGGAAAATTACCCAAATCAAAAGGATAGTTTTTCGGTTCTAATAGTAAATTTCAGTCACGTGCCAACACAAATCTTATCTCGTGCCAACGGGGATCAGAATTTCATCACACACCTAATAATGGTATCCAAAAGCCAAAATTGATTCAAGGAAAAAATATGGATAAGTGATGGAGATTAATATAAGATATTCATGTTTTGGTTAGTCATGTTACATTAAGATTGTACCTAATTTTGTTCGAATAAAATCATGTGGCTCTTATTTGTGTCTGTTATCACGAGTTGCCAATTAATTTGTTACACACACACACACACACACACACACACACACACACACACACACACACACACATATATATATATATATATATGTTGTACTTTATTATAAAATAATACGTGGCAAGCTTGTGACAAGAGTATGATTAATTCCCTGGAGATTATAAAATAGTTATCTTTTCTTCAGTTAAGAACTTAATAAAATACCTGTTTGGCAAGAATGAATGTCTCACTGATATCTTTTTTTATTAATTGACTTAAATTTGGAAATAATTGTTTCGTTCATTGCTCCAAGCAGACAAGAACTTTTTGAGTATTTAATTATTTGAGGCAAAAAAAAACCCCGAAAAAACTCTACATCTTTTTCACCACTTAACAATTGCTATAAAGTTTTCCATCCAGGAAATTTTGACTTGTGTTGAAAAGTTTGCATCGTCATGACAGGTACAACTTATTTCTTTTACTGAACATGTTAAACATGTTCAGTAAAAAAGAGTCATATATTTTCATAAAAGTGTCATATATTTTCGTCTTGTCCTTGACATTAACTCTCTGAATACAGTGAGAACCAATCAAATCGAGTTGACCCCATAGGCCAAGTGTAATTTTTTCTTCACAGAAGTAGCAAATACACTGCTCACGTGATGGATCCGTCCCATAGTCATATTTGGGGTAGCCAGCTACTACGTTTAATCAAGGAAATAACAAGGGGGAAATATATATCAATCTTTGGTTATCTTTTCAGATAAATTGATCATAAACTGCAAACGGACGCCGGTTTAACCATAGGGGAAACTCCGCAAAATGTAGGTAGTGATTTAGATGAAGTGTCCCGATTAAAATCAACATTGTAGACTGTAAAGATCACCATTTCTATGGTTTACATTGCATTATGCATCAAATTGTTTTATTCTATAAAGCTCTAAAAATTGATCCTGACTTTGATTGCCAATTTTACAAGCACGAAGATTAAATCGTCGGCAATTTTTTAATTTCTTACATGAGGTCAGTTTTTCACCTGGACCGCGCTATCACAGCAATGATCGTTTGCTAAGAAATGGTATTGAATTGAAAAACTTTTTCGAATTATTTAATAAAGTAAACGTTTTCGTAGAAATGAAAGAAAACAATCTGTATGAACTGGAAGATACAAAATGGATTACATATTTTCCTTTCGTGGTTGACATTACTGATCATTTGAATAATCTGAATCTTATAATGCAAAAAAGATCAGTAAGTTAGAGATTTGGCCCAATCAAATATTGGAATGAAATTTATTTCACATTTGGTTTTGAAATCACAATCACGAAGTAATGAGAAGAGGTAAATATCAAATAAAGTATTTGGGAGATAAATGTTATGAATTCAAACTATTCATAGCAAGTATAATGGCTATGTTCCGAAATTCATGTGTTTGCAAGCAATTATTATTTTGAATGCCCATAAACAAATAAAATAGTTTAAAAATAGCTGATCACTTAGATAATGAAAGTGATTAAACACTGTTCTTTTTTCTTATCTTCGATATTTTGCTAGAAAAGAAGAGAAAGTTTCAGGATTTGCAGTAAAATTTTTAGTAAAAAAAATAAAAACTTTTATTTCATTTCTTTTCTTTTACATGAAAAAATACCATTTTTTGCCAAATTATTTTGCACCAGTACTGCTGTATGGATATTTTTATACCAGTATCGCTGTACGGATGTTTTCGTACTAGTACTGTTGTACGGATATTGACACTCGATTATATGCTCTTGCTGCGTTCCATTCTTGCTCGTTGTTTATTTCAAATTTCAGTCATGTATTCTTTCTATCAAGCATTGATCTTCTCAAGAAGTGTATATATATATACATTGGGATAATGAGAACTTACTTATACTGCCCAGTTGGCGGAGCTTTGAATACGTCCACAGTATCCACAGAAGAGGAGTAAGACCCCCTCCCCACAAAAGGAATGTCCTGTGTGACATAAAACTTCATTCATGATGAGGTTCTAGTCCAGGAGCCCAGGAGCGTGTACAGAACCTTTTCATTACGATTACTCCCAGGTCCACTCTGATTCGGAATGGTGGTACCTATGCAGCAGATAGATTCGAAAATGATTAGTATTGAATAGGAATACGTTAAACCTAATAATTTTGTGCTATCAAATAATGATTATCATTATTAATTTTAGATATAAATATTTGAAAGATTTTAACACAACGCAAATTATTTGCATAAAGAGAATTTACTTGAAGCTATAACTGTTTACAAATTCTTCTTCTTCTTCTTCTTCTTCTTCTTCTTCTTATTATTATTATTATTATTATTATTATTATTATTATTATTATTATTATTCACTCATTAGAGCTTTTCACATCAGCAATAGCCGATGGTTTTTCACTGAAGTCTGAGTGACAGCAAGTCTCCTCAAGTCTCCAGGACTCTTCTTAGTATTCTGGCAGTTCTCAACAATGCTGTCGTTTGGATGGTCTCCACTCGTCTGCCAACCTCAAAGTCCTCTAGTCCCTTTAGTAATCCCTTAGTTACTGTTCCAGACGCACCAATTACAATTGGTATAATTGTCACCTGCATATTCCACAGTTTTTTCAGTTCCCGAGCAAGGTCGATGTACTTATCCTTCTTTTCACATTCTTTCAGTTTTATTCTGTGGTCTGCCGGGCTTTTCACAACAGCGTTAGCCGATTATTATTATTGTTATTTACGCCTTGAGAGTTTTTCGCAATTGTATATGCTGATGATCTTTCACTGAAGTCTGAGTGACAACAAGTCTCCTCAAGTCTCCAGGACTCTTCTCTGTATTCTGGCCGTTCTCAACAATGCTGTAGTTTGGATGGTCGCCACTCGTCTCCCAACCTCCAAGTCCTCCAGTCCCTTCAATAATCCTTTAATGACTGACCAAAATCACCCATCATGATTGGTACAAATTTGGTATATAATTTTTTCAATTCCCTTGCATGTTCGAGGTATTTATCCTTCTTTTCCCTTTCTTTCAGTTTGATTCTGTGGTCAGCCAGGACAGAAAAGTCGAGAATTTGGCCAGTTCTCTTTTTTGTTGATTAATATAAGACCTGGTCTTCTGGTTGAGATTAGGTGATCTGTTTGCATGCCAAAGTCCCAAAGGAGTTTACATGTGTCATTCTCTTGGACAGATGCTGGGTTGTGCATATACCATTTGTTTGTATGGTCAAATTTAAATTTCTTACACGTCTCCTTGTGGATCACTTTGCCCACCTAGTCGTGCTAATTTGCTGCATTCGCTTATTATGTGATTGATGGTTCCGTCTCTATCACCACATAACCTACATTTGCTATTTTATTGCATCTTATCTGTTCTCGCTTTGACTTGATTGGTTATTATGGCGTTGTTTTGTGCGGCTATTAGGAGAGATTCAGTTTCTCTCTTAAAGTTTTCTTTTCTTAGCCATGTCCAGTTTTTCTCGTGTGGGATGTTGTTTATTAGTCGTTTAAAACGTCCATAGAGTTGTTTTTCTTCCCATTTTTGTTTTCTAGTTATTGTCATTCTATTGGTATTTGTGTTGTCAGTATCGTTTCTGGTGGCTGTAATCAGTCATCCTTCGTGCTTTTCTATGTAGTCCTTGAGTCTTATTGATGTGTCAACACTGTCGTTAATGCTAGCAAGTCCTCTTTCTCCCTCCTTTTTTGATACATATAGTCTATCAACGTCGTCTCTGGGATGTAATGACTTTTGCATGGTTATAAGTTTTCTTGTTCTTTGGTCCATTTGCTTAAGTTCTTCTCTGGTCCACTTCAAAAAAGGTCCCAAATATCTAACAAGGGGTATAGCCCAGATTTTTATTCCTTTGATATGGTTTCTGCAAAATAGTTTTGTATCGAGTTGCTTTCTAGTTCTCCTGAGATATTATTTCTTAATTTTTCTTTCATCTCAACTTGTTTGATGGTGTCAGCCTCCAAGATGCCCTAGTTATTTTTACTTTTATTATTGTTATTATCATTATTTTTACGATTATTAGCTATTTGGGGTTATTTGCAAATTATTGAGGTTAGATAAGAATATTTCAAACCATATAATTGCAAACAAATGATATTAAATAGGAATATTTACTTTAGAGTGTATAAATGTGTAGAGATTATTAGTATTATATAGGAACACTTGAAACCATACAAATGTGTGACAAAAACTAGAGCAATTTTAAAAAAAAATACAATAGAACATTGACAATTACATTTAAACATTTACAAAAGAATCAAAGTTCAGTTTTAAGCAAATCATATGACGTTAAAAATGGACCAAACCAAACTGAATAAATATATACCATTTAGCGAGGTTTTCTTACACATTTCTGCACCCTCAGTTTGTCAATACACCGTATTTTATTCTTTTTTATTATTAATAAAATTATAATATATATTAACCACTTTGCCTATTTATTTCGGTTACACTATGAATCGTGTTTGGACCTTTTGCTTTGGAAATTCTTTGGTAACCATAAGAACAGTTTGATAGACGATTGAATTTGGTCGTCCAGAATGACAGGAATCTTTAGAATAAAATTCTTTAATCAAAACTGAATACTTTGGGATGTCTTGATGCCTTTAATTCCATAGACTATGCAAAAATTTTTTGCTGCGTCTGATGATCCTTTTTAGAACTTTTAAAACATGCAGTTTTATTAATAGTTCTTACCATTTTTATCGTTTGTATCAAGAATTATCCATCATGACATTAAACATTCTTGAAATAAAAGAATAAAGAACAGGTCACGAAGTTACATTTTGCATAACTTTACCTTCTACAATGGAAGAACAATTCACCATAGCAAATCAAACGACAGGACTTTTCTTTCAACCTAATACATCTGTGCATGTGTGTGTGTGTGTGTGTGTGTGTGCGCGCGCGCGCGCGCGTTGAATGAACAAAAGTATACGATGAATAGTGTAATGCAGTACAAAATTTTCTCTCAAAATAATTTTGTTTGATGAATCTCAATTTTAACCTTGTGCTAGACAAAGTAAATATCTAAATAACTATAAATGCATAATTCTGTGAAGAATCTAAAAAAGAACTAATGTCAACATTTTTAAAAGCCGAATTAATTTCATGTGAAAATGTGGACGTTGCCTGGAAGAAGTATTATTATATTGTTAAATTAGATCTAGTGAAATAAGTTTCAGAAAGATTGTGTTGAACCAATGTTTCAAAAAATGGAGAAGGGCTACTAATTTGAAAATTCAGTATTTGGACAACAAGAATCTTTGAATATTCACCAACCTCCTAAACGTATGCGTGTATATGTGTGATTGAATGAGTGTGTGTGTGTGTGTGTGTGAGTGAGAGTGTGTGTGTGTGTGTGTGTGAGAGAGAGAGAGAGAGAGAGCGAGAGAGAGAGAGAGAGAGAGAGAGAGAGTGTGTGTGTGTGTGTGTGTGTGTGTGTGTGTGTGTGTGTGTGTGTGTGTGCCCCTTCACTCGTGCCCGGCTGATTGTTGAAATACGTCAGGTCAACTGTCTATTTTTTTCCTTCAACCTGACCTTTCGGTCGTCTATTCAGTAAACCATTCATCCGGACAATGTGAAATTGTGACCGGAAAAAAAAATTACCAGCCTGATCAGGTGTGAGGCTACAGAATAGTCGAGACGGGCCACGGAAGGAGGGGTAGGTCGTCGTTCAAGCCAAAACAAATAAAACGTGTGAATAACAAAGCAGGTGAGAGACGGGAAGTGGGAGAATGTCAAAATAAATAAATAAATAAAAACCACTCCTTTCCTTCAATCCTTCATACATTCATTCTTTCTCTAATGGCCTCTTCTTTTTTTTTCGATTCTTTTTTCTTTCGAATATTTTTCTTTTCTTTTCTCTCGCAGATTTTATTTATCAAAGACCCATGCTTTTCAATCAGATCATAACTTATTTTAATTGAACTCTTCTACAATCTATTCTGTGCTCTAATCTATCAATCTATCAGGAATGAGTCATAAAATACCGGTAAAAATTTCCTATCAATTCATTTTTCTGATCTTTTAAAGCAGATTTGTCTTGAGCCAAAGTTATACCTTCAGCAACTTAACATCAGTCGGTTAATTAATAAAAAGATCCAAAAAAATGGCTAATTATATTGGTTTACAGACTTTTTCTGAAATATTCATTATTGGTTATACTTTATACCACCACCGTAACTCTGAATAATTTGAAAAATTCGTACAAACCCACTCTGGACAAAACAGTCAAGGAATTCATCAGACAATTCGATGTAAGGTATTAGTTAGATAGTTTTAAGTTGCTTTGGAAATGGCGAGTCATACCCATAATACTGGCGTTCGTCTGAGCAATCCTGTTCATATTTCTTCTCATCTGTGGATAAAAATAATTTCTATCCGTCATCCCTCGTCTGATCATGTCTTTCAAGTTCATTTCAGCATTGTCAGTGAATTGCTTTCGGCGCTGAATGCTGATGGTCCTTTATTAAAATGAGCCTATGTCTTTGCATTCAAATGAGCCAATGAACTGTGACTATATTGCTCTGAAAACCACATTTTTATCATGATTGGGAATCATCTCGGTTCTAGCATATCTATTCTTGCCTCCATAATTTTCTGGAATACGCCCCCAAAAAGTTCATCGATAGGCGTCATAGCTTGAATTATGTATAGAAAAGTTGATGTATAAAAAACGATAATACATGAAGAGGATTTAAATAAGTGTGGTACAATTTACAAGAACAAAATCATATGGTACCTTACACTTGATAATTAGACTGCGATATATAAAGATTAAATTCGTATATATATATATATATATATATATATATATATATATATATATATATATATATATATATGTGTGTGTGTGTGTGTGTGTGTGTGTGTGAATAATGCAGTTTGCTATATCTATAAAGAGTGCTCAAATTGACTAGAGGATATGTTGATCAAAGTTAAGCAAGCCTAGACACAAATTGAACGGTGCTTGATGGCAGTTAACAAACGCCACTGACTCTGTATCTACGCTAACATCCACCACCACACACACCCATCTACACATGCATATAATGTGTCTCCGGAACTTATCCAAATATTAGGAATATTTTTCGTGAGACAAAAATCTCTGTTTTAAGAGCACCTCTGGTGGTGTAATGGTTAGCATGCTAGATTATCAAACCTACACGAGTGAGTTCGAGTCTCGTTGGGTACCCCATTGTGCCAAATGGAAGCAAAGAGCTTCGTAAATCACAAAAATCTCCGTTTAAACGATATGGGCGAGAAAAAGCAGTCAGCTGATGACAATCCAAAAAGAGGAATTTGCAAACTGGTTTGAAAAGTAAAAAGAACGTGGTGTGTCCGTGTGTCTATAAATGAATATGTACTCAGCTTTAGTTAATCGTAATCACCAGGATAAAGATTGCTTTGTTTTAATACTCCAGATAAAGAGACATTGTCGACTGACTTTAAAATTATGATTAAGTTTTTATCTTTCCAACTATGCCTTAAAAAGTTTCGTAGGGAATAGGAAATTCAATGAATATTTACATTATTTCAGTTAGTACGTCACAAGAAAACAAGTGCTGGAGAAATCTTATTTGCAATAGTTTATCTTCAAGGGTAATCCTTACACACATACACACACACACATATATATATAATCAAAATTATCAATTTTAAAAATTCTTCTGCATTATATATATATATATATATAATGCAGAAGAATTTTAAAAATTAATAAAATTGATTATTTATCAAAGAAATATGGCTAAAACTTTGGTTTTCTTTTGTTTCTTTTAGATATCAAACTAAAACTGGTATTGATTGTAATTGTGTGAGTATATATATATATATATGTGTGTGTGTGTGTGTGTGTGTAGGAGAGAGAGAAAGAGAGAGAGAGAGAGAAAGAGAGAGAGAGAAATAGATAGATAGATAGATTGAGAGGGAGGAAGGAAAGAGAGAGAATGACAGTGGTTGAATATTGATATATTATATAAAATACCAAAGACACCTTTTTCGTATCTAAATTATTTATCCCCAATAAGAGGGTTTATCTTCGTAACCTTTATTCTTTAATATGTGACGTATAAAACTTAAAAAGGAATAATTCATCCCATGACCTCGTAGAATGTCTTGTTATAATGCCAAGTCCAATATATCATTTCTTTGAACAATGGTAGTGACTTAGCGATGTACATTTTCTCTACAAGTAATATGATACAGGTTTTACTAGGTTACATTGTATCAGATAAAGCGAGTAAGTAAATCATGGCCTGACCTATCGATGAAGTTGGGTTCCGGTCGGTCTTAATAAAACCAGTTCACCTTCGTGAAGGCCTTCCTACATTGCAGCACCTGTCCACCTGTCCTCTCTTCTCAAGAGGTAGGAGGTGGGTTTATTCCTCGGCGCCTAAGGCACCCCAAAAAAGAAATGCCGATGGAGTTGTGCTATTTTTGACAGCCTACAACTTTACATTGATATGCGTGAGTGCTTCCGTTTGTATTTTGATCTTGTGTTGCCTAATTAACTTGGCATTGTGATTGGTAAATAATAAACATATTCATTTACGGTCAGATCATCAGCATTTTTGCTAAAAATTGAAATGTTCCTGCATAATTTAATTTTTTTTTTGTTGCTTTAGAAAACAAAAAAAAGTGGTTTATAATTGTTTTAATAGTTTTTTTGTTTCTTTGTTTAAGGGTATATCAACTTTACTGGGTTATTGCTAAAGCTATCATTGTAGAAGAGTAATTGTTGGAGTCTGTATTGGTCTAGGGAAAATCTCATGACAGAACATTCGGATTAGAAAGTGACTGTAGAAAAGAATAGAATATCTGTTGATAAATGAAAGGATGAAACGAAAAATAAATTATAAAGGAAAAAGTAAAGCAAAGAATGGGTGGAGTGAAAGAAGAAGAAGAAGAAGAAGAAGAAGAAGAAGAAGAAGAAGAAGAAGAAGAAGAAGAAGAAGAAGAAGAAGAAATGATAGAGGATAAAAAAGATAAAGGGAAAAGTATATGTAAAAGAATGATTATAAAAAAGAAGAAGAGAATATTTTTGTACATTTTCTTTTTTAATTCAATTTATAATAAAGAATATTTTCGGCATAAATGATAAAAAGAAAGAAAGAAGTGTAAGAATAGTCGAATTCAAAAACATGTCAAAATGAAGAAAAGAAGGTCAAGGAGTATAGCGTACAGAAGAAGAAGAAGAAGAAGAAGAAGAAGAAGAAGAAGAAGAAGAAGAAGAAAATCATTATCATCGGCATCATTAAGACGATGAATTATTTCTGGCGCGGTAAAATGAACGTATGAACTGGCTGAAAAGAAAAATGATCGGTAAAGAAACTATTGAAATGGGAAATCGTTAAAGAAACAGAAATAAATAAGTAACCTTCTACACCACAGGCACGTGTGTGCGCGCACATACACACACAACACATACACCAACTCTCTCACACGCATACATAAACACGCTCAGGCACGTATATATATATATATATATATATAGACACGCATGTAAATAAAAAAATAATTAGATAAAATCTAAGTGTCAACATATCTTTCCCTTATTTATCCATCTTCTCAATTTCTATTCAGCCTGCCTTTGCTTTGTCAAGAGATTCTGATATTGTAAATGTCGGACAAAGGGATGCAAAATAGACAATACATCGCGACGACACCGCATAACTATTGTTCAGGATGGCAAGAGAAATGGGTTGAAGAAGTATAGTGTGAAATATTTAATATGCATGTCACTATTGTTAACGGTATTGTCGGATTTGTTGAGGCGAGGGTAGATCCTGGCAAGGTACCCTACGCTGAATAGATGGGAACCCCTCCAACATCCGTAGGCAGCAAATAGAAACGGTCCCTGAGATGAATAGATGAATTATAGAGGTTTTAGAATAGAAGTGGGGGTTAGGGCGGATACCCCAGAAGCAATGTAAGGGAAAAAAGTAAAAATAACACTTTCTGTCTCAGAACAAGGAAAAGTACAAACTTTGTAACCTCGTGAACGAATATTTATCACAAAAAAAAAAAAATGAGTGAAAAAGAAAGAAGCTGTACAGGCATAACAATTGTATGCATTATTGTCAGCATGTTTAAAACAGTTTCTAATAACCTAATGAAAAAATTAGAAGAATTGAAAATTTGAGGAAAAATTAGAAATTCGTGGAAGAATTGAAAGTATACACACGAAAGAATCTATAACCTAAGCAAGAATACAGTGCAGAGTTTTGACGTAGTAAGAAAACTTTCAATCAATAAATTCTAAATTATCATATATATGAGAAATGAAGATCATGAGAGGATATAGTTTGAAGGATAAACAGATTGATAAATCCATGGGCCGGAAAAAGTAGTGCACTCACGATTGGAAGACAAAAAACAACAAAAAACGGTTGCTTGATTAATTGGTTTTAACAGGGAGTCAACTCGTCTAGGCATATTTTATACCTAGAGGTTTGAGAATTACGTTAATCATACATTCATATTTGTATTTTTGATGTATTTGTTTCTTAAGAGTTGTTTATTTTCTTCTTTTTTTTTTTTGCACGCGGTCCTATTGAATACGAACATTTTTTAAATAGATCTATTTGGCACATAGATGGAACCTTAACAGGTACGACCACTCCGGATTAGAGTGGACGGGGGAGTAATGGGGAGTAATAAAAGCTTTCTCTATTCTCCCAAGCTTTCCAGAATTCTAGTCTCAACATCACATGCATTTCGGTGTAATACTCAGGAAACCCATTGCAGAGAATTCAGTCATACCGTAAAGGGCTGAGAAGATGAATTCAGAAAAACAAGTTGATATATATATATATATATATATATATATGTGTGTGTGTGTGTGTGTGTGTGTGTGTGTGTGTTTTATTTTCGTCAAAGCATGTTTTTCAGGAAATTATATATATATATATATATATAATTTCCTGAAAAATATGCTTTGACGAAAATGAACATTTTTATCAATTTAGCATCTAAATAAAAAGTGTTTGTGGTTACAGCTATTAACATCCAACCGTAAATTTCCTTATAAAATTTCTATTATTAAGTTATTTAAGTTTTATTTGTCATCATGCAAGAATTATTATTATATCATTCCTTACTTTAAAGGAATTTAAATGAATCAAAACCTTTAAAATTTAATCGCTGAATGCTCAGCGCATTTCTAACTGTAAATTTTTATCGAAATATACTCAATATTTTTTCTCTCTACCGGAAGAGATTGCTGGAAAGTGAATTTCGCGTATAAAAAGTACAGATGTTCGAAGGTGAATGTCTACTTACAAGTTTCAAGTGTTCATTACCATGAGCTTATATCCGCCGGTGTACCTAAAGTACTACATAGTATGATTTTTCAAGTTATCGAACTAGGAGAGAGACAACTCTTGATATAACATCTTCAGTTGACGTGATTATTGATTGTTTTGCTTTGGCTTGTCCCCGGATAATAATCATGAGGACTTTGAGCGCGGTATTCTTGTTGTACGAGCGTTGGCCATTATGATGCCATGCTATGCAAATGTTTCTGAATTATCTTTTTATCTTTCAATCTACGTACATGCATATATACACAATTAAGATTTAGATAAATCTCATTTCAATACAATGAAAGGGATACACTGTAGGTCTGCAGATTTTGAAAGTACACTGATATTTGTGAAAGTAGAAGATTATTTTAAATCATTGTTCTAAATAGGAAATGACTTTCTACTTGTCGACTTTGAAAATCAAGCATTCAAATTCTAACTTTTATACACTATTAAAAAATTCTCTGAGCAAATGTTTATTAATCTCAGTTACCCACCAATCTTTACATAGCGGAATAGCGTACAATTTAATCACACATAATTAAAAGTGATAAAAAATGAAGCTTATCGTTGTAGATTTTACAAGAATATTTGCTAAGGTGTTGATAAATACGAGAAAGTGTTAAAAACATGAAGGGAAATAGTTTGAATCATGAAACATAGTTGCTATTATAAATACTAATTATGCATTTAGCACATAATTCCTTAATATTCTTTAAATGTTTATAATATACGTGGGAAAGACAGAAAGCTACCTTTCTCAATACGAGAACAAACTCACGCTTATTTCAGAGAGAAAAAATCTGTACAACCAAATGACTTCATTGAAAGAGCAGCGTCTTACCTTGTTTAACTTTTATGATTTTGTATAATGGATTTTTCAAAAACACCCTATCTTTACAAAAATAAATATAAATGCAATAAACCGTTTGCTGACATGGGAAACTTTCACCGCCACTTTTTTTTGCTTTTAAATAATCTGTCAAAAAAAAAAAGTCCCGTTTTATCGAATGCAATTATTACATTGTTTATAAGGCTTCAATAAGTGACAAAGAAAACGCTTTAGAATAATTTCTAAAAATTTAGAGCGACAAATTTGAGAGGTTCTATCGAAAGTGATGTCTCTTCCGAATGCAATCAAAAAATAATACTGTATGCAAAGAATGAGTAATATGGAATGGAAGCAAAGTCCTCTAGAGTTGTAAAATTCGAAATTTTGGTTGCTGTGTATGATTATTACAAAATTTACTAAGAAATAATGCATCCTATATTTCGGTAATACACTACACCTAGGATTTAGGGGGTTACTTTCGTATATAGCTTTACAGAGAGAATTTTATTGCGGGGAAATGAAATGGTGGAAAAAGAATGAATCGAGAAAATCAATTGATAAATAACATAAAATAAAATAACCAGTAATACAATGAGTAAAGAAAATTAATGATGTTATGACTTATCATATGTTAGAAAAAAAAGGCGAAGACTGGAAAATGTAATCTTGTGTGACGGGCGTGGTTGAAGTGAAAGGTATCCAAAGAGGCCATCGGTAAGTTGGGAGTTATGATGTGAGATTCGTTTGAGTAGAGTCGTTGTGAAATCACGCATACATGGGATTATGCTTATTTAGCCTTAGATGGGGAATAGAGAACAACCAAAACTGAGATAGATAGATAGATTGAGAGAGAGAGAGAGAGAGGACTTATTTTTTAATGAATTTTATTGCTCAGTAGAAGATGAATTTTTATGTGTATTATTTTATTTTTACACCCGCTCTTCACACACACACACACACACACACACACACACACACACACACACACACACACACACACATATATATATATATATATATATATATATATATATATATATATATATATAAAAACAAGAAAGAACAGTGGTTTTTCAGTAAAACGATTGTTCACACCAAACGGAATGGAAAAATGAAATATAAATAGAAACAGCAAAAATATACAATCAAACGGAGGTAGAATGTTAATCTTACTCATCAACGAGCTCTTCTTAGCATCAGTTAAACCACAGAAAATATTTGACCGTAACATTCAAAAAGTAAATTATTGCTACACCGAAATTATATATCATAAAAGCGCACAAGTAAATCATTAATACGCAACAGTCATAACCGCTGAAGAAAGTCAGAATGTTCATTAAAAGTACACATAAAACCAAAAGACGCGTATAACATGGAAAATAAGAAAAACTGTATCAACTTACAAGTCACCTTAAAGTTTTGAAAGCATTGTAGTTTGTCCTGTGGATGAAATTGAATTAATTTCCTTCCCAAGATTATATAAATCCCGAAATATAAGACCAAAGTTCATTTCCAAAAGCAGTCAATAAAACACATTCATACTACACTACTTAAAACTATACCATGATTCTTAATTTCAAGCATTTAATCCAAAACTTAAAATCTGATAATCTCTTAAAGAGAAATTACCTAACTTTAGAATCAAATAAATAAATAAGAATAAAATAAGGTAAAATAAAATAAATAAGAATAAAATAAGGTAAAATAAAATAAATCAAACATAACTTTTAACCAATGACACAATAAACAACCCAATCCATTGTCAAAACATCCTCATAAATAAACACATCCTCAAAACAATAAATAATGTAGCTCGCCCATAAATAAACTACCTATCAAAAGCATAAATAAAATCTCCGTCAATAAAAATCCTTCACAAATCTATAAATAAATCCCTTCTTCAAAACTACTAGACATAAACAAAAAACCGGTTTACCCTTTTCATAATCACCCAAGAGTTTATATGTAGGGACAATTCATGCAGGAGTGGTCATTTTGTCAGATCACAAATAGCATGAACATAGCAGTCAATATGCTGTGTTGATTGCTGTGTTCACTCTGTTTATATCTACATACACCTCATATAACAACTAACCTGTCATAAATTGTGCAAACCTTATACATTGTAACCAAAACTGATATATATCTTTATATATAATAATCAGTGTCTCGTTTGAAGGATAGCTTCATTGGAAATGAAATTTTGTTTCGCAAAATTCAAAATTCTGATGATGCTATCCTTTTAGTGAAATAGATCATTTCAAATTTCCCCTTCTGTCTTTATTTGGTTGTTAGATTTTGTTTGAAAATTGCCTAGATATGTAACGTTTATTTGTTTCTCTATCTCTCTTCTTTCACAAGAAATGGAATAGCTGAAATTAGCAAGTGAATCTTGACCCGGAAATAAACGAGTAACTTATATATCCAGTATACAAGTGGTTTGCTATTTTAACGGCTTCGTAAAATTAACTAAGAAATATTAACTCAATCTTGATAAAGATATTTTATTGATTTTTGGTAGAAGTACCAGTGAGTGACACTTAAATTCAAAGCAATGTGCTGAGCAAATGACTCTGATCTTAGTCGGAGGGTGACAGTTTCCTTCTGCTCTTGAGGTTCAGAGAGTAAATCGTTTATCGCGAGCAGAGCTCACAGATACTCTGTGGCAGAAATGCTGACACACAAGTATATACATTTTTGAAAAAATCTAATGAATAGAGAATAATTTTTTATGAAAGCTGTTGAATTTTATAACTTAGAAAAGAAATACAGGGAAGATAATAGGATAATGAAGAGAAAAAAAAGTAGTGGGGGAAATTTGAATATTTTCTGGGAGGAGTAAAACTCACTTAGTACCAGAGAGGTCAAACTCCGCAATAATCAAACAAGTGGCCTCCATAATCATTTAATCATCTTGTCTCGGCTTGTAACTGAATATAAGATTCTGTAGGAGAGGATGTTATTCGAATCAAACAAACGTATAGCATTCGAAACCATGGGATGCAGCATACTGGATGTGAACTATAGAAGCTGAATCCAACAGCGGGCTAACAGTTCGTTTCACCTGATGCTAAGTAAGGGAGACTCACAAAGGAGCAAGTAATATCAAATAGTTCTTTCAGGAAAATAGCGCAATTCATTTATAAGCTCTATAAGTCTATTGACATGGAAAAAAACCGCATTGGAAAGATTATGTAGAATTCAAACCAGAAGTTCTAACCACAACGTTCTTCAGTCGGGGCAGTAAGGGGTGCGTTCGGCTGAGCACCTGCCCTTATCAACCATCTGCAGAGCTAAAAATAAGACTTTTTTTTTAAATACAAGAACACTTGCAACATAGCGACTTTTAACACTAGAAACCCAATCGCAATAACCAACAAGCGAAAGAAATATAGATATTATATGTATTGAGGAACATAGATATTACTGTAATGAACTAGAACTCAAATACCATGAATCCGGAAATAGATATCTGTGTCGGCATCAGCATGAAAAAACTCCGTAAATAGCTCCATTGGAATGATGTGTCTCCGTGGCGGTGTGGTTAACATTGTATTTAACGAGTTCGAATTCCAGTCACGCCATCACGTTCACTTTCGGAAAAATATAAACCCTTTTATTTCTCCAGCTATGAGTTAAGTAGTACTACTACTGTAATTCTACAAGAATGGCTTTGGCATTAAATAACCCATGAGGTTCAAATGTCATGAAAAAACACCCCCTAAGAAATATCGGAAGCCTGGGGTGTTTCTCAGTTCTCGTGCTTTCCAAATACTTAATAGTATTGAGAAAATTTAACCGAGAATGATGTGTACCACATTTAACTACAACATTCATCTCTTGCCACTGTTTTACTAATATCAGCGATGAAACGAACGTCATCACTAATAATAGATTATGAGCTATCTGTAATTGCCCCACACATATTTCTGCACAACGTTTTAATCATCGGTGGAGGTTATGAATGATCCAATAGGCAAAAGCAAAAATAATAAACACTGCTTTCACAACCCTACAAAGATAAATAGTGAACATCTAACAGAGTTTTCTGTCGAGAACCAGCTTGTATGCATAACACTGACATTTTAGGAAAGGAAGAAAAAGTTTATGGCCTTATACCTACCCAAATAGTGCAGAAACACATTTTGACTATACATTTATGAAGAAGTGGATAAACAGCGCTATGAAGTGTGTTACTAACTCCTATTTTGAAGAAGGATCTTCAGATCCCAGTATCGTTTCCGCAAAGATTCTTTGGAGACAAATTTAGAATAAAAAGCAAGCAAATAAGCATTTACAATATTATAGGTTTTCACTTGCCAATTTGATATATGAAATCGCAATTCGGTAACGGTAAGAGCAAGTTTAATGCTCTACGCGAGATATCTGAAAGACATGCTTCAAATGACGAATATGAAAATTTGTTAGAAGCAACAGCGTACCAACCAAGCCAAAAACTAAACGTAGAGTTCCCTAGGAGTCACAAACAGTCTCAAAAACCTGGATAAGGTAAAAAAAAACATCTTTACTTAAAGGAAAAAATACAACAAATTCGAAAATACTGACACTTAAGAAAGAACTAACATATAAAAAGAAAAGCTAGAATACATTCAAGATTAAATCAATAAAATCAGAAGCTCTCTAGAAGATAGACAGGATCAATGAGTATGGTAGGCAGTAAATAAAGTTTGTGGAAGGAAAAGTTGCTAAAGATCAAAACTAAAAACTGTCAATCAAGAAAGACTTCAGAAATGGAAAGAACATTTCAAGAATCTGCTTGGAAACTTTCCTGAAGTCACAAACAAATAAAATGAATAAATTACCCATGACCAACTGGACCTCAACCTTGGACACTTCACGAAAGGTTAAACTCGACATAGTTCTGAGAGAAATTAAAAGCAGAAATGTTTCAGGCTTCGATAAAGTACAACCTGAACGATGAAAGACAAGTAAATTTGATGACATATTTACATATACACCTATCTAACGAAAACACAATTGAGAAATGGACGAAAGGCTGCCTCCTCCCATGCCCGAAAAATGTGATATCGAAATCACGAAGAACTATAAAGGTATAACTCTTTCAGCGATAGCGTCAAAGATTTATAATGCTCTGCTTCTCAAATGGATTCAATCTGAAGTTGAGAAAGTTTTTAGGAAAAATCAAAACATGGACTGGTATTGATTGGTTATCAACCACATAGAATTTTGACCTTTCAGACAAAATAAAACGAGATTTTTTCCAATCTTTTGCCATGTCAGTACTACTGTAGGGTTGCATCACTAGTATTTTAATGAAACATTTGGGAAAAAGTCTAAATAGGAACTACATAAGAATGCAACGTGCTATTTTGAACACATACTAGGAACATCGCTCAACAAAACAACAGTTGTACAAGCACTTACCCCGCCTCATTTCACAAACCATCCAAGTAAGATGAGCAAGAAATGCTGACAAGGTTGAAGAAATAAGTACGAACCCAATAACGACGTTATCTTATTGACTCCAACACAGGAACACACCAGCGATAGCGAACCAGAAAAAACTTACATTCATCAGCTCTGAGCGGACACTAGATGTCGTTGAGAGGACTTAACAAGAGCGACAGTCAATATGGGCTGAGAGAGAGAGAGAGAGAGAGAGAGAGAAAGAAAGAGAAAGAGAAAGAGAGAGAGGGTGGGGAATCCAATCTATCGGCACAACTTAATGATGATATTTATGAACTGGAAAAACAGAGGATAATGAAACCGGAAAACAAGAAAAATGTAAAGAAATATACTGCATCGTGGATTGAAAAGAATAGAAGATGTATATGGTTACAGAAAGGACATTTGAAATGAGAACGTAAAACCTAGCAAAGAGACTAAGGTGATTAGGAAATCAAAGAAACCATCCGAATAGAAACCATATATATATATATATATATATATATATATATATATATATATATATATATATATATATATATATATATATCAAGTAAAAAGCAACAAATGTAATCATTATACAATTATTTTAAGAATCTCTTTACACAGATTGTATCCTCAGATGGTGAATAATTTTCAAAGGAGGTTACTGTTATTCCGAGGAAGGCATTTTATCTTAATTAAGACATTAAGGAATTATACATCAATATTAATTACACACACACACACACACACACACACACACACACACACACATATATATATATATATATATATATATGCTATTCATGAATTATTAACCCAATAGATTATAATCTAGAATTTTATCATGTTACTTATCTGGGGTTGCATCAAGAAAATTAGAGCGATAAACAATTGCTTTTCAAAACAAACTATAAAAACCTATTTTTCTTATATGAATATTAAGTACATCCTAATTCACTGACGAAATCTAATCATTTATTAAGTTATTTTAAAAAAGAAACAGTATATATTTACTATCGTCGTTTTCGTTATATAAAGTATTCTTAACTAAATTTAAATTTATTTAATTATTGAAAGTCATTAGATGTTGTTAAATTTCATAGCCATCACATAAATTAGTTAATATCATTACCATTAATCTAATAATATTAGATTCAGATATTTAATATGACTATATCAATATAGATTATTCTCGTAAATAATTTATTTATTTATAGTCAAATCGGTTCATTAATAAGTTAGCTTCCTTTTACCGGTGGTTAATTTCCTTTTGAGTTTTCTTATTCTTTATTTCACTGCGTCTAAGTGTAGTCGGTTCCATTAAATCATTTAAAATACCAGATCAAGGCAATTATTTCACTAAAGGAAAACTAATCCAATTTTTTTTTTCGTTTTAATGTTAGTGTATAATTCTATTCGTAATTTTAGATAATTTAAAAAAAATATCTATATTAACCTCCTACTAACATAAAACGCAAGTGTTCTGTGTGTACATCTATGTGCCCTTGCTCATAATATCTAAGAAAGAAAGAAAGGAAGAAAGAAAGAAAGAACGGAAGGTGAAATCTCAGACATTTTTTTTTTTTTAAGAAATAAAAAATCGAAGTGAAAAAGAAAGAAAGAAAGAAAGAACGAATCATGTGATTCGTAGCTTCCTACATCGAAAGAGAAAAGAAAAGAAAGCAGAACCGATGTCATGTCAGCAGTCGGAACAGCTGGCTGACTTGAGAAAGAAAGAAAGAAAGAATGCAAGGTGAGATCTCTGCCGTTTTTGTTGTAATCTTTATAGGATGAAAAAAAATTAAAGTAAAAAAGAAAGATATTTATATAAAATTCAACCGTCATTATTGACGGGTGTATTCTAGTATTATTATAATAATCCTATTGTGATCCTTATATAATCTATAACTATTACTTATTAAGAGTAGGTGTTATAACCGTTATTCATTTAATTTATCAAAAAAAAGACTAAATCATGAAATTGATACGTATACTTTTAGTTTAAATTTATTTCTATGTCTAGATTTAAATATTAGTTGGTTTCTGTCATTCAATAGATTTTTTAGTATATTTATATTTCAAAGCAATTTTTTTCTTCTGGGCACAAATTGCATCTACTGTTTAAACTACTTGCCGAAGAGGATTTTTCAATGATTTTCCAATTTATTTTTAGGGTTAATCCTCAGTCTTTTAAATTCCAATAATATTTAGATAAAGACATTTGGTTCTTAAATAAAGGGTCAGTGAAAAATTGCTTGTGATCGTACTATCTAAAATTCCATTTAAGCGCGGAAATTCCGATGTATATCTTATCATTAAAATTACCTTTCTTAAGGAAAATGTTAGCTTAGTAAACTACATTTTCGAAGTAACAATTTCTATCCATGGGGAATTTTTCTTTAATCCTGGAAATTTATGTATTTCCTTATCTCTCAAATTTAATCAATCAATTAATTTTCTATTGTGGTTATAGATAATTTTAGAAATGTTACGAGTGCATGAGTGATTAATTTTAATGGTATTTCTATAAAAATTTTGCTTAAAGGATTATCCTTCTTGAAACACTTATCAGATTTTAAAAATGTTTTCCAATATTAATATTGGAAAGTTTGCAGAAAAGAGGGTTAAACAATATTATCTTTCTTTTTCTATTCTTATTTCTATAATTATTATTTCGAATATGTGTATTATTATTGTTGATCTTACCCTTTCCATAGTTGTTATTCATAAAACTGTTTCTTTTATTCAGAGAGTTGTCCCATTCAGTTGAATCAACTTACCTTAAGATTAAGTACTTAAGTTTTTGATGGAAACCGCTATTATACAGGGCTTCATTATAAGTTCCTTTAATTATCCCTAAAAACTTTTTTACAAAATGAAAACCATTTAATTCTTTAATTGACTGTAGTATAACACTTTTTTGGGGTCATATTTTTTAGGACAGATTCTGGTCTAAGCATGTTCTATTTGTATGTCTTGGGAAATTTTTGTAGCATAATTCCCAGTGATTCACATTCTCAGCCCACTCGCTTGTATTCCTTCTGTGCTAGGTTGTTGTATTCGCTTATTATTTAGTTTATTGTTTCCTCACTATTTTCATATAGTTCATTCTTGATTCGTATTTCTCTAGTTTTTATTTTGTGGGTTATGAAAGGCTCTAGAAGAAAAGTTGTGGAAAAAAAGAGACTAAGAGACTAAGAGGTTCTCATTTGTTCAGCATATCAGGAAAAGACACACACACACACTGGTGTTTCACAGTTGTTGAAACAAAGCGGTAGCCTCTCAGATCTTCCTTGTTGACTTTGTTCTCTTTCTCTTTTCACTTTATTGCCGGAAAAGATTTTGTTAATATTTTGATACATTAAATCAAATATTACAAAGTCATGTCTTAGACGATGGAGGAGAAGAACTTTTGTGTGAAGTGTTGGGTATCACCTACCTTTTCAGCATAATGAGCTGTTCCATCTGCCATATATGGCAGTAGCGGAGATCAGTCTGGGAAGAATAAGCCTCCAATTCAGTAGTGTTATTCTGTTTTTTGGATTGTTAAGTGACGAAAAGTAAGTGCCTTGTTTAAATTTATTGTTAAAAATTATTGTTGACTTTGTTAAACTTGTTACACTTGTTAAATTCGTTGGATTTTTTGGAACGACTTGTTATTGCGTTTGTGCCCCTCCCCAAAACAATCGTTATTTTGTATTGTTTTTGAGGGGGGTCAACTCGAAAGACTCTTTTTGTTACACTGTTACATCTGTTGTTTTATCATTCGTCACTCGATTAACGCATTTTATAAAAACCACTCGACTTCATTTCTCCCTAGTTGCCAAAAGCAACTATGGGAGAACCTAATACACAGGATGATGTCTTTGCATCCCCAGAAAGACCCGAATGGCCGTCATTGCCTGGGACCTCCCCGGAAATATTAACGACGGCAAGCACAATTCCACCAGCACAAAAAGCGCCGTCAATACCAGTCTCCTGGTCGACGCAAGCTAATAAAAAAACAGCACAAGATTACAAAAAGGACAGGGTGGAAAAATACGCCCAATATTTTAAAGGAAACAGAATTCTACCAATTCCAGAATTGGTAGAGGCTGTCCAGCCAAAAACCCTGTCCTTAATCGTCTCTGACATAAAGACCAGGAGACTGGCTGGACTTAAAAAAGAAAAGTTTGAGGAGATTTTAAAAGCAGCAGGAATCCCAGCTAGATATTTCTGCAGGAGAAGTTTCGCGACCTGGGATATTCTGTTGCCCTCACAAGAACTGGCCACTAAGTTGGCCAGTAATAATTGCATTAATACGAAGCAGTACAGATTGCAGCCCGAATACATGGGCAGAAGGCGGATCAAGGTCACCGTGTGCAATGTGCCCATACAATTAAGTGGTGATGTTCTGGCAGCGTTCCTCAGCGACTATGGGGACGTTGAGGAATATACAACCATGAAGTCACCCAACGGCACGGCACACGGTGACTACTCATTCACCATGTGTCTGAACAGGGGAGGCTTCCAGGCAATCCCCCACACTGTTGATTATGAGGACCAAGCCATGTTGGTGGTTGTGGAAGGGCGAAAACCGCAGTGCTGGCATTGCAAGCAAGTAGGCCACTTTGCGCGGTCGTGCCCACAAAAAACCACCAACACAACGGCAACAACAACAACAACAACAACATCAACAGTATCAAAGGCCACGATAGTAGCAACCTCAGCAAAGACCCCATTAGTAAACAATACACCAGTACCATCACCAGCAACAGCAAACAATCCGGAGAAAACAAATACTCCGACAGAAAGTGGGAATGACCCCAATAACAAAGACGAAGAGGGGTGGACACAGGTAACGCGGGGTAAAAAATCCCCACCTAAAGCCCCAAAATCACCCCCAGCAAAAACCACTGATACAGAGGGGGAAAAAAGAAAACCAGAAGCAAATACTAAAACAGACAAAAAGAAAAAAGAAAAAGCAAATAAAAACGCATCACAACAAGAAGAAATGGACACCTCTAGTAATCTAAAGAGAAGGAGGGATAGCGGCGACTCTACCACAGAGGGAGAGGGGGAGAAGAAACAATTGAAGAAAACAGCACAAAAAGTACAACAACAGCGACCAGCCCAAATTATTCCTCCCCCACAACAAGCCAAAAATACCCCTGTAGACTCAACTAAACTCCCGCTATCCCCAACACCACCTACATTATCACCTGTTTCAACACCCAAAATACTCTCCCGGTCCCATTCAGCAACAAGAAACCCGACACCATCACCATCAACATCTGGCACTGGGCGACGCTCCAAGTCGGCCTCCAGAGAGGTCCAACAAGCTTTAAATTCATTTTATTTTTGTCAGGACATTCTGGAGTCGCCATCACTAGATCGCCAGATCAAATCTCTTCTGAAACCACTTAGAGACTTTAAAAAAATTGATCAAAAAGAAATAACAAATCCATATCTTTTTGAGGGTGCAGCCATGGTGACCACCTTTGTCCGTTCGGCTGGCGGCCGAACTAAGGAGCTCTGGCAATTTATTGAGGAAGCCAGTCGAGCGGACATGAGGCTGGCGGAAATGGGGCACGACTCATTAAATGAAATAGCTGCAAAATGTACGGGCAGGGTCCCGATTTATGTTCATCCCACATTCTATAGGTCCCTAAAGTTGCGGTTTCCTTATGATGTCGGTGGAATTTCCAGGAGCGGCCGAGTTACTCCTGAACTTTGTACCGGTTCCCTGCGTCAGGCCGTCGGCATCCTCACCCCGAAGGATTTCCGGCCCATAGTCGACACTGAGTAAGGTAAGTGGGACTGATGACTCTAAACCTTGCCAGTTTGAATGTGAGGGGATTGAGGGATTCAAGCAAGTGTGCGCGCTTGCTTGGTGAACTCAGGAACCTCGGAGTAGATGTTGCTGCAGTGCAGGAGACTCACTTCACTTGCGGTGCCGACTGTCGGGTGCTGGAAAGCGATTTTAACGTTTTCTCAGCATACGGCAGCGGCACCAGCGCTGGGGTCTCTTTGCTAGTTGGACGCAGCCTTGATGCTGATGTTGACGTTGTTTTTGCAGGTGACGGGGGCCGGCTGGTTGTGGTCGATGTTGCCGTGAAAAGTTTCAAGTTCCGTCTGGTTGCGGTTTATGCGTCCAATATCGCTGCGGAGAGGGTTTCCTTTTTTCGTCGGTTGGCGCCGTTCCTGGACGATACGAAGCGGCTAGTCTTAATGGGTGATTGGAATGCGATCCTTGATCCCAAGATAGATAAGGTCGGACGGGGAGCTAGCAGATTGGGAAGGTGTGAAAGCAGCCTTGTCGGCTTCGTGACTCGTCACGGCCTCGTCGACAGGTTTCGTCTTGATCACCCAGGGCGGGAGATGTGGACGTGGCTAGATAGCTCGCCCTCTGCCAAAGTAGGCTCCTACTTGGACAGAGTGTTAGTGAGAAGAGCTGACATTGATTTTGTTAGTTGTCCCACGTTCCACTTGATAGCGTGGACTGACCATAAACTCATTAGAGTCAGTCTGCGGTTAGTTAATAGACCTAGTCTAGCCGGCTACTGGAAGTTCAATACCTCCTTATTGGAGATACGGGACTTCCGGGACCGGCTGGAATCCCTAATTCAGCGGGCGTTAGTGGGGGCGGTTACCGGGAATAGGTGGTGGGTTTCTCTTAAACATAGGATTAGAGATTTCGCCACCAAGTACGGTCGACAGCTCAATCTAGATAGGACCGCGGAGGCGAAATCTATAGATGATAGACTTTCCCGGGCGGTGGCTGGGGGGGACTCCCTAGGTGTAGAGCTAGCTAGGAGGGACCTTGAGCGTGAGAGTAGCGAGCGCTACAAGGGATCAGTAGTTAGATCTAGGCTAAAAAGAGTTCTCAACGAAGCTGTGAAATCGAACGCGACTGCGCGTGAAGAAGAAGTGCGAAGGTTCCCCGATCGGTACATCGCATCTGTCAAGACCCCGGACGGGTGTCTGCTGCGATCGGGTCGTGAGATACGTGACGCCTTTCGGGCGCACTTTCGGGATCGCTTTGCCCGCTGCACTGATCTCCCGCTCCGGGAGTTTCGTAGCTATCTCGCCGACTTCCCCCGCCTTGGGGCGGCTGAAGCGGCTAGCTGCGAGGGTGTGGTTACTGAATGCGAAGTCCGTGACGCGTTGAAGCAGGTCGGCCTGAACAAGTCGCCGGGACTAGATGGTTTGCCCTACGAAGTGTACTTGAGGATGTCGCACATGTTTGTGCCTATTCTGACGGATATGTTCAACCATTGGTTCGCCCAGGGAGCCATCCCTGGTAGCGTTACCAAAGGCGTGATCACATTGCTGAAGAAAGGTGGCAGGCATGTTTGGGAGGGTTTAGATGATTACAGGCCCATAACTCTGCTTAACACAGAGTTAAAGATTTTGGCCCGGGTCTTAGCGAATCGTTTACAGCTTGTCATTAGCGATCTGATCGGCCCCGAACAGACCTTTGCTGTGAAGGGAAGATCGATCCAGGACAACCTGCACTTGATTCGCGAGGTCCTAGAGGGGATAAAAGACGACACCGAATCCGCGCTGATCAGTTTAGATCAGTCCAAGGCCTTCGATAGGGTTGACCATCGGTTCTTGGCGTCTGTTTTGGAGACTGCCGGATTCAAACCGGAGTTCCGCAGATGGATTAGCATGATGTACCACAACCCTCAGGCAGTGGTGCAGGTGAACGGAAGGCGTTCGGGGGTGATCGCGATCGAGCGTTCGGTCCGGCAAGGCTGCCCTCTGTCTCCTCTTCTCTATGTCCTCGCGTTGGAGCCCCTCCTGCGCAGGCTTAGGGATGGGGGGACAAGTCCGGCACTGCGCGGTATCCCATTCGTTGGCCGCCTTGCGGCTAGGGTTTCCGCGTTCGCTGATGACGTCACAGTCTTTGTATCCCGCCGCCAGGATATAGAGGCTGTGAAAGAGGCGGTTGTCGAGTATGAGCGGATTGCAGGGGCCAAGGTCAATTTTGACAAAAGCGAAGGTTTGCGGCTTGGTGCTTGGAGGGGTAGCAATACTCTTCCAGGGCCCTTCCGCTGGAGTGACGGACCCATCCGCATCCTTGGGGTGTGGTTTGGGCCCGACCTCCAACTGGAGCGAAATTGGTCGGAAGTACACGCTAAGGTGAATGCTCAGGTGGGAATCTGGCTTTCAAGGAGGTTGTCCTTAAAGGGCAGGGCTGAGGCGTGCGCCGCGTACGTCTTCCCCTTGATCCTTTACCGATTGGCTGTACTTCCTCTGCCTAAGGCACATCGGTTGGCACTGCAACGATCCCTCTCCAGATTGCTCTGGGGAGGTGCAAGGCCGATGGTCCGTAGGCAGGTCTGTATCCAACGTACTCGCAACGGGGGTCTGGGTATGCCTGATCTGGAGAGCCACTGGCTTGCTGAAAGACTTGCATATCTGGGCCGTGTCTTGACGGGGGACTCAGTGTGGAGACGAAAGGCGAGTCGGACTTTTCCTCGCCTCAACTCAGACCCAAAGGCCGAAGGTCGACGTAGGCCTTTGGGCGAAGCACTGTTTGTCCGCGAGTGCCGAAAGGCCCTTCGTAACCTTCTTGGGTCCAGTGACCTTTCATGGCCTCGGAAGGAGCTGTATCGGGAATTAGTGGTGGGTTCCGCTTCTGATCCTCTCAGCGAGCGGCACGGCTGGACGGCGGAGGAGATCCGCTCTCACTGGAATTGGGCGCCAGGATCGAGCTTCTTGAACAACTCTGAGTTCTCGCTCACCTGGCGACTTGTTCGGAATGCGTTATCCCTTCGCGGCTTGAACTTCAAGGCGGGCCTGGCAGACATGCCTGATTGCCCTCGCTGCGGCAGTGGCTTGGAAGAAACGGCTGAGCACGCCTTCTACTACTGCGAGCGAGTTCGTCCGTTTTGGGATCACGTCGGGGAGTGGACGGCTCGCATCGAACCCAAACAGCTCGTGCTGCTCGACGTTGGTTACGTCGTAGACAACGTTCTTCCTCCGTTTCACGGTGAGAAGCGTGTGGTGTTTCTCGCGATCCTAGCTGTAGCCCGAATGGTGATTTGGACGACGCGAAACAAGGGATTGTATGACGATGCAAACTTTTCTCATCGTGATCTGGTTTTGTATTTTCGGCATCAGCTGAGGGTCAAAATCAGATGCGATAGAAAACGCTTGGATCGCATAACATTCAGCAAAAGGTGGGTGACTGCAGCGAGCCTGGTCGTACGAAAGGGGGCAATGTTGGAGTCATCCTTCCCTCCTCTGCCGGCCCATGGCGTCTATGGTACGGGTCCTTAGGGACCCCACCCTTGGTAAGTAGGATTTTGTTATTTTCCCCTGCAACCTAGTTAGCAGTACGTTGTGAGTCATTGTCCCTGTCACTTAGTTGTTAGCACTCAAGATCTTCCCCACCCCCATTATTTTTGTACCTCAACCTGTATCCCAGTCCGCCTTTTGAAGATCTTGAACATTCATATGTAAAAAATCATTTACCCGCTTCTAAAATCGACCCATGCCGAGCCCGACCCTTTTAATTCTTTTATCCCTGTAGAGTAGGATTCCCGCCCTACCTAGGGTAGGTCCGGCTTGTTTCCGGTATTTTCGACCCGGAAAACAGTCGGCCTCCAATTTTATAGACGGGGGGATGGGAGGGAAACCAAACGGGGGATTTTTTCCTTGTTTTCGTGTATATATGTTTTTCGGGGTTTTTTCTCCCATTCCCATCATATCCATTGTAAAAAATCATACATTGTAAATAAAATCATGCATCACTTTCGGGTTTTAAGTAGGACTTTTTCATAGAGCAAATGCGGTATTTTGGTGGTTGCTGCGTGCATGGAGATGGACGAGTGATTATATATTGTATTGTTGAATGGGTCGGCGAATGTGGCTAGCTAGGTTCCCCATAGAAAATATAGTTAAAGCATGACCGCTCCCTTCCCCTCCCCCAAAACCACAAGGCCTCGTGCCTTCTTGTATTTACTACAAGGAATAAAAGAATAAGCCTCCAATTCAGTAGTGTTATTCTGTTTTTTGGATTGTTAAGTGACGAAAAGTAAGTGCCTTGTTTAAATTTATTGTTAAAAATTATTGTTGACTTTGTTAAACTTGTTACACTTGTTAAATTCGTTGGATTTTTTGGAACGACTTGTTATTGCGTTTGTGCCCCTCCCCAAAACAATCGTTATTTTGTATTGTTTTTGAGGGGGGTCAACTCGAAAGACTCTTTTTGTTACACTGTTACATCTGTTGTTTTATCATTCGTCACTCGATTAACGCATTTTATAAAAACCACTCGACTTCATTTCTCCCTAGTTGCCAAAAGCAACTATGGGAGAACCTAATACACAGGATGATGTCTTTGCATCCCCAGAAAGACCCGAATGGCCGTCATTGCCTGGGACCTCCCCGGAAATATTAACGACGGCAAGCACAATTCCACCAGCACAAAAAGCGCCGTCAATACCAGTCTCCTGGTCGACGCAAGCTAATAAAAAAACAGCACAAGATTACAAAAAGGACAGGGTGGAAAAATACGCCCAATATTTTAAAGGAAACAGAATTCTACCAATTCCAGAATTGGTAGAGGCTGTCCAGCCAAAAACCCTGTCCTTAATCGTCTCTGACATAAAGACCAGGAGACTGGCTGGACTTAAAAAAGAAAAGTTTGAGGAGATTTTAAAAGCAGCAGGAATCCCAGCTAGATATTTCTGCAGGAGAAGTTTCGCGACCTGGGATATTCTGTTGCCCTCACAAGAACTGGCCACTAAGTTGGCCAGTAATAATTGCATTAATACGAAGCAGTACAGATTGCAGCCCGAATACATGGGCAGAAGGCGGATCAAGGTCACCGTGTGCAATGTGCCCATACAATTAAGTGGTGATGTTCTGGCAGCGTTCCTCAGCGACTATGGGGACGTTGAGGAATATACAACCATGAAGTCACCCAACGGCACGGCACACGGTGACTACTCATTCACCATGTGTCTGAACAGGGGAGGCTTCCAGGCAATCCCCCACACTGTTGATTATGAGGACCAAGCCATGTTGGTGGTTGTGGAAGGGCGAAAACCGCAGTGCTGGCATTGCAAGCAAGTAGGCCACTTTGCGCGGTCGTGCCCACAAAAAACCACCAACACAACGGCAACAACAACAACAACAACAACATCAACAGTATCAAAGGCCACGATAGTAGCAACCTCAGCAAAGACCCCATTAGTAAACAATACACCAGTACCATCACCAGCAACAGCAAACAATCCGGAGAAAACAAATACTCCGACAGAAAGTGGGAATGACCCCAATAACAAAGACGAAGAGGGGTGGACACAGGTAACGCGGGGTAAAAAATCCCCACCTAAAGCCCCAAAATCACCCCCAGCAAAAACCACTGATACAGAGGGGGAAAAAAGAAAACCAGAAGCAAATACTAAAACAGACAAAAAGAAAAAAGAAAAAGCAAATAAAAACGCATCACAACAAGAAGAAATGGACACCTCTAGTAATCTAAAGAGAAGGAGGGATAGCGGCGACTCTACCACAGAGGGAGAGGGGGAGAAGAAACAATTGAAGAAAACAGCACAAAAAGTACAACAACAGCGACCAGCCCAAATTATTCCTCCCCCACAACAAGCCAAAAATACCCCTGTAGACTCAACTAAACTCCCGCTATCCCCAACACCACCTACATTATCACCTGTTTCAACACCCAAAATACTCTCCCGGTCCCATTCAGCAACAAGAAACCCGACACCATCACCATCAACATCTGGCACTGGGCGACGCTCCAAGTCGGCCTCCAGAGAGGTCCAACAAGCTTTAAATTCATTTTATTTTTGTCAGGACATTCTGGAGTCGCCATCACTAGATCGCCAGATCAAATCTCTTCTGAAACCACTTAGAGACTTTAAAAAAATTGATCAAAAAGAAATAACAAATCCATATCTTTTTGAGGGTGCAGCCATGGTGACCACCTTTGTCCGTTCGGCTGGCGGCCGAACTAAGGAGCTCTGGCAATTTATTGAGGAAGCCAGTCGAGCGGACATGAGGCTGGCGGAAATGGGGCACGACTCATTAAATGAAATAGCTGCAAAATGTACGGGCAGGGTCCCGATTTATGTTCATCCCACATTCTATAGGTCCCTAAAGTTGCGGTTTCCTTATGATGTCGGTGGAATTTCCAGGAGCGGCCGAGTTACTCCTGAACTTTGTACCGGTTCCCTGCGTCAGGCCGTCGGCATCCTCACCCCGAAGGATTTCCGGCCCATAGTCGACACTGAGTAAGGTAAGTGGGACTGATGACTCTAAACCTTGCCAGTTTGAATGTGAGGGGATTGAGGGATTCAAGCAAGTGTGCGCGCTTGCTTGGTGAACTCAGGAACCTCGGAGTAGATGTTGCTGCAGTGCAGGAGACTCACTTCACTTGCGGTGCCGACTGTCGGGTGCTGGAAAGCGATTTTAACGTTTTCTCAGCATACGGCAGCGGCACCAGCGCTGGGGTCTCTTTGCTAGTTGGACGCAGCCTTGATGCTGATGTTGACGTTGTTTTTGCAGGTGACGGGGGCCGGCTGGTTGTGGTCGATGTTGCCGTGAAAAGTTTCAAGTTCCGTCTGGTTGCGGTTTATGCGTCCAATATCGCTGCGGAGAGGGTTTCCTTTTTTCGTCGGTTGGCGCCGTTCCTGGACGATACGAAGCGGCTAGTCTTAATGGGTGATTGGAATGCGATCCTTGATCCCAAGATAGATAAGGTCGGACGGGGAGCTAGCAGATTGGGAAGGTGTGAAAGCAGCCTTGTCGGCTTCGTGACTCGTCACGGCCTCGTCGACAGGTTTCGTCTTGATCACCCAGGGCGGGAGATGTGGACGTGGCTAGATAGCTCGCCCTCTGCCAAAGTAGGCTCCTACTTGGACAGAGTGTTAGTGAGAAGAGCTGACATTGATTTTGTTAGTTGTCCCACGTTCCACTTGATAGCGTGGACTGACCATAAACTCATTAGAGTCAGTCTGCGGTTAGTTAATAGACCTAGTCTAGCCGGCTACTGGAAGTTCAATACCTCCTTATTGGAGATACGGGACTTCCGGGACCGGCTGGAATCCCTAATTCAGCGGGCGTTAGTGGGGGCGGTAACCGGGAATAGGTGGTGGGTTTCTCTTAAACATAGGATTAGAGATTTCGCCACCAAGTACGGTCGACAGCTCAATCTAGATAGGACCGCGGAGGCGAAATCTATAGATGATAGACTTTCCCGGGCGGTGGCTGGGGGGGACTCCCTAGATGTAGAGCTAGCTAGGAGGGACCTTGAGCGTGAGAGTAGCGAGCGCTACAAGGGATCAGTAGTTAGATCTAGGCTAAAAAGAGTTCTCAACGAAGCTGTGAAATCGAACGCGACTGCGCGTGAAGAAGAAGTGCGAAGGTTCCCCGATCGGTACATCGCATCTGTCAAGACCCCGGACGGGTGTCTGCTGCGATCGGGTCGTGAGATACGTGACGCCTTTCGGGCGCACTTTCGGGATCGCTTTGCCCGCTGCACTGATCTCCCGCTCCGGGAGTTTCGTAGCTATCTCGCCGACTTCCCCCGCCTTGGGGCGGCTGAAGCGGCTAGCTGCGAGGGTGTGGTTACTGAATGCGAAGTCCGTGACGCGTTGAAGCAGGTCGGCCTGAACAAGTCGCCGGGACTAGATGGTTTGCCCTACGAAGTGTACTTGAGGATGTCGCACATGTTTGTGCCTATTCTGACGGATATGTTCAACCATTGGTTCGCCCAGGGAGCCATCCCTGGTAGCGTTACCAAAGGCGTGATCACATTGCTGAAGAAAGGTGGCAGGCATGTTTGGGAGGGTTTAGATGATTACAGGCCCATAACTCTGCTTAACACAGAGTTAAAGATTTTGGCCCGGGTCTTAGCGAATCGTTTACAGCTTGTCATTAGCGATCTGATCGGCCCCGAACAGACCTTTGCTGTGAAGGGAAGATCGATCCAGGACAACCTGCACTTGATTCGCGAGGTCCTAGAGGGGATAAAAGACGACACCGAATCCGCGCTGATCAGTTTAGATCAGTCCAAGGCCTTCGATAGGGTTGACCATCGGTTCTTGGCGTCTGTTTTGGAGACTGCCGGATTCAAACCGGAGTTCCGCAGATGGATTAGCATGATGTACCACAACCCTCAGGCAGTGGTGCAGGTGAACGGAAGGCGTTCGGGGGTGATCGCGATCGAGCGTTCGGTCCGGCAAGGCTGCCCTCTGTCTCCTCTTCTCTATGTCCTCGCGTTGGAGCCCCTCCTGCGCAGGCTTAGGGATGGGGGGACAAGTCCGGCACTGCGCGGTATCCCATTCGTTGGCCGCCTTGCGGCTAGGGTTTCCGCGTTCGCTGATGACGTCACAGTCTTTGTATCCCGCCGCCAGGATATAGAGGCTGTGAAAGAGGCGGTTGTCGAGTATGAGCGGATTGCAGGGGCCAAGGTCAATTTTGACAAAAGCGAAGGTTTGCGGCTTGGTGCTTGGAGGGGTAGCAATACTCTTCCAGGGCCCTTCCGCTGGAGTGACGGACCCATCCGCATCCTTGGGGTGTGGTTTGGGCCCGACCTCCAACTGGAGCGAAATTGGTCGGAAGTACACGCTAAGGTGAATGCTCAGGTGGGAATCTGGCTTTCAAGGAGGTTGTCCTTAAAGGGCAGGGCTGAGGCGTGCGCCGCGTACGTCTTCCCCTTGATCCTTTACCGATTGGCTGTACTTCCTCTGCCTAAGGCACATCGGTTGGCACTGCAACGATCCCTCTCCAGATTGCTCTGGGGAGGTGCAAGGCCGATGGTCCGTAGGCAGGTCTGTATCCAACGTACTCGCAACGGGGGTCTGGGTATGCCTGATCTGGAGAGCCACTGGCTTGCTGAAAGACTTGCATATCTGGGCCGTGTCTTGACGGGGGACTCAGTGTGGAGACGAAAGGCGAGTCGGACTTTTCCTCGCCTCAACTCAGACCCAAAGGCCGAAGGTCGACGTAGGCCTTTGGGCGAAGCACTGTTTGTCCGCGAGTGCCGAAAGGCCCTTCGTAACCTTCTTGGGTCCAGTGACCTTTCATGGCCTCGGAAGGAGCTGTATCGGGAATTAGTGGTGGGTTCCGCTTCTGATCCTCTCAGCGAGCGGCACGGCTGGACGGCGGAGGAGATCCGCTCTCACTGGAATTGGGCGCCAGGATCGAGCTTCTTGAACAACTCTGAGTTCTCGCTCACCTGGCGACTTGTTCGGAATGCGTTATCCCTTCGCGGCTTGAACTTCAAGGCGGGCCTGGCAGACATGCCTGATTGCCCTCGCTGCGGCAGTGGCTTGGAAGAAACGGCTGAGCACGCCTTCTACTACTGCGAGCGAGTTCGTCCGTTTTGGGATCACGTCGGGGAGTGGACGGCTCGCATCGAACCCAAACAGCTCGTGCTGCTCGACGTTGGTTACGTCGTAGACAACGTTCTTCCTCCGTTTCACGGTGAGAAGCGTGTGGTGTTTCTCGCGATCCTAGCTGTAGCCCGAATGGTGATTTGGACGACGCGAAACAAGGGATTGTATGACGATGCAAACTTTTCTCATCGTGATCTGGTTTTGTATTTTCGGCATCAGCTGAGGGTCAAAATCAGATGCGATAGAAAACGCTTGGATCGCATAACATTCAGCAAAAGGTGGGTGACTGCAGCGAGCCTGGTCGTACGAAAGGGGGCAATGTTGGAGTCATCCTTCCCTCCTCTGCCGGCCCATGGCGTCTATGGTACGGGTCCTTAGGGACCCCACCCTTGGTAAGTAGGATTTTGTTATTTTCCCCTGCAACCTAGTTAGCAGTACGTTGTGAGTCATTGTCCCTGTCACTTAGTTGTTAGCACTCAAGATCTTCCCCACCCCCATTATTTTTGTACCTCAACCTGTATCCCAGTCCGCCTTTTGAAGATCTTGAACATTCATATGTAAAAAATCATTTACCCGCTTCTAAAATCGACCCATGCCGAGCCCGACCCTTTTAATTCTTTTATCCCTGTAGAGTAGGATTCCCGCCCTACCTAGGGTAGGTCCGGCTTGTTTCCGGTATTTTCGACCCGGAAAACAGTCGGCCTCCAATTTTATAGACGGGGGGATGGGAGGGAAACCAAACGGGGGATTTTTTCCTTGTTTTCGTGTATATATGTTTTTCGGGGTTTTTTCTCCCATTCCCATCATATCCATTGTAAAAAATCATACATTGTAAATAAAATCATGCATCACTTTCGGGTTTTAAGTAGGACTTTTTCATAGAGCAAATGCGGTATTTTGGTGGTTGCTGCGTGCATGGAGATGGACGAGTGATTATATATTGTATTGTTGAATGGGTCGGCGAATGTGGCTAGCTAGGTTCCCCATAGAAAATATAGTTAAAGCATGACCGCTCCCTTCCCCTCCCCCAAAACCACAAGGCCTCGTGCCTTCTTGTATTTACTACAAGGAATAAAAGAATAAGCCTCCAATTCAGTTTTGGATTACGTTTATTTTCTCTACTATCGAAAAGTAAGTTACTGTTGAAAATTGTTATTTGTTATCTGTAAATTTTATATTATTGTTATTGCTTTGTGACCCCCCTCAAACAATTGTTACTGTTGTTTGTTTGGGAGGAGGGTCAAACCTCGACTCGAATTGTTGTTTTAACTCTTTTTTAAAAAAACCACCACCATTTTTCATACCGGATTTTTCATTGTTTTTCATCGTTCTTGATCTCAACCACATCATTCGGATTCATCTCCTCCTAGCTGTGTTTCACAGCCATGGAGGAGGCTAACTCACCCGAGGACATATTTATAACGAGACCCTCCCCAATGCCGGAAGAAGCACCTTTTGACTTGTCGTCATCTGCAAGTACTATTCCACCGGCCCAGAAACCAAAAGAAACAACAGTCTCTTGGTCGTCACACTGTGTGAACCAAAAAACCCCCAGTGACTACGCAAGAGACAGGGCAGAAAAATATGCCAACTATTTTAAGGAAGGCGAAATACTTCCTATACCGGAACTTGTGAAAGAAGTTGAACCAAAGACCCTGTCCTTCGTAGTCACTGATCTTAAGACCAAGAGACTAGCAGGACTTAAAAAAGAGACTTTCGAAGACTTACTAAAAAGCGCAAACATCCCAGGGAAGTATTTCTGCCGCAGGAGCTTCGCAACCTGGGATGTTTTACTCCCTTCAGAGGAAGTAGCCAAGAAACTGGCCGGTGGTAACATTACAGCACGCTTCTTCCGGCTTCAACCTGAATATCGAGGCAAGCGAAGAATAAGGGTCACCGTATGTAATGTCTCAATGCAATTGAGTGGGGACGTTCTCGCCGCCTACTTAAGCATATATGGCGGCGTTGAACAAGTTTCCCAAATAACATCAACACGAGGAACTGCATACGGTGATTATGTCTTCATCATGTGCCTCGATAGGGGAGGGTTTAACAACGTACCTCATAAAATAAAATACCGAGATCAAACGATGACGGTGGTCGTTGAGGGCAGGAAACCCTTATGTTGGGCGTGTAACAAAATCGGACATTTTTCTAAAAACTGCCCTCAAAAAACAACGACCACCGCAACAACGACTACTACCACTACTACTGCTTCAGAGATCATAACAACCAAGACACCCACCAAAAACATCGAAAATCATCAAGAAAACCCCAACAAAAAAGACGAGGAGGGGTGGACTCAAGTGACAAGAAAAAAAGGGGGGAAAAAAACTCCCATAAAAAAGTCAATAGCACCTACAGAAAACAAAACTAACCAAACAACTACCACAAAAGACTCAACAACTGTAATCATTGCTACTCCTACTGATACTACTACTAAAACACAATCATCAACATCGACCACTACAACAGAACAATCATCAACACCAATAGAACCCATGGACATGAGCATCAACTTAAAAAGAAGAAGGAATAGCGAAGACTCGCCAACAAAAGAGGGGGAAAAAAGAAATCCCAAAAAAACAACACAACAACAAACACCCTCCCTACCTCAACCTAAGGGGGAGGGGAAAAAGAAAATATCAAAGTCACCAGCCACAAATGAGCGACCAGCTCAAATAATTCCTCCCCTCCCACAAATACAAAAAACCACTCCAATAAACCCAATTGAAATTCCACTACCCCCCTCACTTTCTCCAATCACAACCCCGAAAATTTTCACACGATCACAGTCAGTGACACGACTCTCACCTGATCCACAAACAGCATCAACATCATCATCAGGTCAAAAACCAAGAGCACGCTCGGCTTCAACAGAAGCCCGCCATGCAATGACAGCTTTTATCTTCTGCGAAGACATTTTAGAAAACCCAAATCATGACCACATTTTAAAAACCTCATTAAAGCCATTGCGCTCATTTAAAAAAATAAACAACAAAGACATCACTAACCCCTACATATTCAAGGACGCTCCAATGTTGACCACATTCGTCCGTACGGCTGGCAATCGGACTAAAGAACTATGGAACTTTATTGACGAAGCCAGCCGGGCGGACGTAATGTTGGCCAACACAAAAAATGCAATGCTAAAAAAAATGCTTCCTTTTTGTTCGGGCAGGGTCCCGATTTTAGTTCACCCATCATTTTATAGGTCCCTAAAGCTGAGGTACCCTATGGATGTCGGGGGAATTACCAGGGACGACCGAGTTAGCACTGAGCTCGGCACCGGTTCCCTGCGTCAGGCCGTCGGCATCCTCACCCCGAAGGATTTCCGGCCCATAGTCGACACTGAGTAAGGTAAGTGGGACTGATGACTCTAAGCCTTGCCAGTTTGAATGTGAGGGGATTGAGGGATTCAAGCAAGTGTGCGCGCTTGCTTGGTGAACTCAGGAACCTCGGAGTAGATGTTGCTGCAGTGCAGGAGACTCACTTCACTTGCGGTGCCGACTGTCGGGTGCTGGAAAGCGATTTTAACGTTTTCTCAGCATACGGCAGCGGCACCAGCGCTGGGGTCTCTTTGCTAGTTGGACGCAGCCTTGATGCTGATGTTGACGTTGTTTTTGCAGGTGACGGGGGCCGGCTGGTTGTGGTCGATGTTGCCGTGAAAAGTTTCAAGTTCCGTCTGGTTGCAGTTTATGCGTCCAATATCGCTGCGGAGAGGGTTTCCTTTTTTCGTCGGTTGGCGCCGTTCCTGGACGATACGAAGCGGCTAGTCTTAATGGGTGATTGGAATGCGATCCTTGATCCCAAGATAGATAAGGTCGGACGGGGAGCTAGCAGATTGGGAAGGTGTGAAAGCAGCCTTGTCGGCTTCGTGACTCGTCACGGCCTCGTCGACAGGTTTCGTCTTGATCACCCAGGGCGGGAGATGTGGACGTGGCTAGATAGCTCGCCCTCTGCCAAAGTAGGCTCCTACTTGGACAGAGTGTTAGTGAGAAGAGCTGACATTGATTTTGTTAGTTGTCCCACGTTCCACTTGATAGCGTGGACTGACCATAAACTCATTAGAGTCAGTCTGCGGTTAGTTAATAGACCTAGTCTAGCCGGCTACTGGAAGTTCAATACCTCCTTATTGGAGATACGGGACTTCCGGGACCGGCTGGAATCCCTAATTCAGCGGGCGTTAGTGGGGGCGGTAACCGGGAATAGGTGGTGGGTTTCTCTTAAACATAGGATTAGAGATTTCGCCACCAAGTACGGTCGACAGCTCAATCTAGATAGGACCGCGGAGGCGAAATCTATAGATGATAGACTTTCCCGGGCGGTGGCTGGGGGGGACTCCCTAGGTGTAGAGCTAGCTAGGAGGGACCTTGAGCGTGAGAGTAGCGAGCGCTACAAGGGATCAGTAGTTAGATCTAGGCTAAAAAGAGTTCTCAACGAAGCTGTGAAATCGAACGCGACTGCGCGTGAAGAAGAAGTGCGAAGGTTCCCCGATCGGTACATCGCATCTGTCAAGACCCCGGACGGGTGTCTGCTGCGATCGGGTCGTGAGATACGTGACGCCTTTCGGGCGCACTTTCGGGATCGCTTTGCCCGCTGCACTGATCTCCCGCTCCGGGAGTTTCGTAGCTATCTCGCCGACTTCCCCCGCCTTGGGGCGGCTGAAGCGGCTAGCTGCGAGGGTGTGGTTACTGAATGCGAAGTCCGTGACGCGTTGAAGCAGGTCGGCCTGAACAAGTCGCCGGGACTAGATGGTTTGCCCTACGAAGTGTACTTGAGGATGTCGCACATGTTTGTGCCTATTCTGACGGATATGTTCAACCATTGGTTCGCCCAGGGAGCCATCCCTGGTAGCGTTACCAAAGGCGTGATCACATTGCTGAAGAAAGGTGGCAGGCATGTTTGGGAGGGTTTAGATGATTACAGGCCCATAACTCTGCTTAACACAGAGTTAAAGATTTTGGCCCGGGTCTTAGCGAATCGTTTACAGCTTGTCATTAGCGATCTGATCGGCCCCGAACAGACCTTTGCTGTGAAGGGAAGATCGATCCAGGACAACCTGCACTTGATTCGCGAGGTCCTAGAGGGGATAAAAGACGACACCGAATCCGCGCTGATCAGTTTAGATCAGTCCAAGGCCTTCGATAGGGTTGACCATCGGTTCTTGGCGTCTGTTTTGGAGACTGCCGGATTCAAACCGGAGTTCCGCAGATGGATTAGCATGATGTACCACAACCCTCAGGCAGTGGTGCAGGTGAACGGAAGGCGTTCGGGGGTGATCGCGATCGAGCGTTCGGTCCGGCAAGGCTGCCCTCTGTCTCCTCTTCTCTATGTCCTCGCGTTGGAGCCCCTCCTGCGCAGGCTTAGGGATGGGGGGACAAGTCCGGCACTGCGCGGTATCCCATTCGTTGGCCGCCTTGCGGCTAGGGTTTCCGCGTTCGCTGATGACGTCACAGTCTTTGTATCCCGCCGCCAGGATATAGAGGCTGTGAAAGAGGCGGTTGTCGAGTATGAGCGGATTGCAGGGGCCAAGGTCAATTTTGACAAAAGCGAAGGTTTGCGGCTTGGTGCTTGGAGGGGTAGCAATACTCTTCCAGGGCCCTTCCGCTGGAGTGACGGACCCATCCGCATCCTTGGGGTGTGGTTTGGGCCCGACCTCCAACTGGAGCGAAATTGGTCGGAAGTACACGCTAAGGTGAATGCTCAGGTGGGAATCTGGCTTTCAAGGAGGTTGTCCTTAAAGGGCAGGGCTGAGGCGTGCGCCGCGTACGTCTTCCCCTTGATCCTTTACCGATTGGCTGTACTTCCTCTGCCTAAGGCACATCGGTTGGCACTGCAACGATCCCTCTCCAGATTGCTCTGGGGAGGTGCAAGGCCGATGGTCCGTAGGCAGGTCTGTATCCAACGTACTCGCAACGGGGGTCTGGGTATGCCTGATCTGGAGAGCCACTGGCTTGCTGAAAGACTTGCATATCTGGGCCGTGTCTTGACGGGGGACTCAGTGTGGAGACGAAAGGCGAGTCGGACTTTTCCTCGCCTCAACTCAGACCCAAAGGCCGAAGGTCGACGTAGGCCTTTGGGCGAAGCACTGTTTGTCCGCGAGTGCCGAAAGGCCCTTCGTAACCTTCTTGGGTCCAGTGACCTTTCATGGCCTCGGAAGGAGCTGTATCGGGAATTAGTGGTGGGTTCCGCTTCTGATCCTCTCAGCGAGCGGCACGGCTGGACGGCGGAGGAGATCCGCTCTCACTGGAATTGGGCGCCAGGATCGAGCTTCTTGAACAACTCTGAGTTCTCGCTCACCTGGCGACTTGTTCGGAATGCGTTATCCCTTCGCGGCTTGAACTTCAAGGCGGGCCTGGCAGACATGCCTGATTGCCCTCGCTGCGGCAGTGGCTTGGAAGAAACGGCTGAGCACGCCTTCTACTACTGCGAGCGAGTTCGTCCGTTTTGGGATCACGTCGGGGAGTGGACGGCTCGCATCGAACCCAAACAGCTCGTGCTGCTCGACGTTGGTTACGTCGTAGACAACGTTCTTCCTCCGTTTCACGGTGAGAAGCGTGTGGTGTTTCTCGCGATCCTAGCTGTAGCCCGAATGGTGATTTGGACGACGCGAAACAAGGGATTGTATGACGATGCAAACTTTTCTCATCGTGATCTGGTTTTGTATTTTCGGCATCAGCTGAGGGTCAAAATCAGATGCGATAGAAAACGCTTGGATCGCATAACATTCAGCAAAAGGTGGGTGACTGCAGCGAGCCTGGTCGTACGAAAGGGGGCAATGTTGGAGTCATCCTTCCCTCCTCTGCCGGCCCATGGCGTCTATGGTACGGGTCCTTAGGGACCCCACCCTTGGTAAGTAGGATTTTGTTATTTTCCCCTGCAACCTAGTTAGCAGTACGTTGTGAGTCATTGTCCCTGTCACTTAGTTGTTAGCACTCAAGATCTTCCCCACCCCCATTATTTTTGTACCTCAACCTGTATCCCAGTCCGCCTTTTGAAGATCTTGAACATTCATATGTAAAAAATCATTTACCCGCTTCTAAAATCGACCCATGCCGAGCCCGACCCTTTTAATTCTTTTATCCCTGTAGAGTAGGATTCCCGCCCTACCTAGGGTAGGTCCGGCTTGTTTCCGGTATTTTCGACCCGGAAAACAGTCGGCCTCCAATTTTATAGACGGGGGGATGGGAGGGAAACCAAACGGGGGATTTTTTCCTTGTTTTCGTGTATATATGTTTTTCGGGGTTTTTTCTCCCATTCCCATCATATCCATTGTAAAAAATCATACATTGTAAATAAAATCATGCATCACTTTCGGGTTTTAAGTAGGACTTTTTCATAGAGCAAATGCGGTATTTTGGTGGTTGCTGCGTGCATGGAGATGGACGAGTGATTATATATTGTATTGTTGAATGGGTCGGCGAATGTGGCTAGCTAGGTTCCCCATAGAAAATATAGTTAAAGCATGACCGCTCCCTTCCCCTCCCCCAAAACCACAAGGCCTCGTGCCTTCTTGTATTTACTACAAGGAATAAAAGAATAAGCCTCCAATTCAGTTTTGGATTACGTTTATTTTCTCTACTATCGAAAAGTAAGTTACTGTTGAAAATTGTTATTTGTTATCTGTAAATTTTATATTATTGTTATTGCTTTGTGACCCCCCTCAAACAATTGTTACTGTTGTTTGTTTGGGAGGAGGGTCAAACCTCGACTCGAATTGTTGTTTTAACTCTTTTTTAAAAAAACCACCACCATTTTTCATACCGGATTTTTCATTGTTTTTCATCGTTCTTGATCTCAACCACATCATTCGGATTCATCTCCTCCTAGCTGTGTTTCACAGCCATGGAGGAGGCTAACTCACCCGAGGACATATTTATAACGAGACCCTCCCCAATGCCGGAAGAAGCACCTTTTGACTTGTCGTCATCTGCAAGTACTATTCCACCGGCCCAGAAACCAAAAGAAACAACAGTCTCTTGGTCGTCACACTGTGTGAACCAAAAAACCCCCAGTGACTACGCAAGAGACAGGGCAGAAAAATATGCCAACTATTTTAAGGAAGGCGAAATACTTCCTATACCGGAACTTGTGAAAGAAGTTGAACCAAAGACCCTGTCCTTCGTAGTCACTGATCTTAAGACCAAGAGACTAGCAGGACTTAAAAAAGAGACTTTCGAAGACTTACTAAAAAGCGCAAACATCCCAGGGAAGTATTTCTGCCGCAGGAGCTTCGCAACCTGGGATGTTTTACTCCCTTCAGAGGAAGTAGCCAAGAAACTGGCCGGTGGTAACATTACAGCACGCTTCTTCCGGCTTCAACCTGAATATCGAGGCAAGCGAAGAATAAGGGTCACCGTATGTAATGTCTCAATGCAATTGAGTGGGGACGTTCTCGCCGCCTACTTAAGCATATATGGCGGCGTTGAACAAGTTTCCCAAATAACATCAACACGAGGAACTGCATACGGTGATTATGTCTTCATCATGTGCCTCGATAGGGGAGGGTTTAACAACGTACCTCATAAAATAAAATACCGAGATCAAACGATGACGGTGGTCGTTGAGGGCAGGAAACCCTTATGTTGGGCGTGTAACAAAATCGGACATTTTTCTAAAAACTGCCCTCAAAAAACAACGACCACCGCAACAACGACTACTACCACTACTACTGCTTCAGAGATCATAACAACCAAGACACCCACCAAAAACATCGAAAATCATCAAGAAAACCCCAACAAAAAAGACGAGGAGGGGTGGACTCAAGTGACAAGAAAAAAAGGGGGGAAAAAAACTCCCATAAAAAAGTCAATAGCACCTACAGAAAACAAAACTAACCAAACAACTACCACAAAAGACTCAACAACTGTAATCATTGCTACTCCTACTGATACTACTACTAAAACACAATCATCAACATCGACCACTACAACAGAACAATCATCAACACCAATAGAACCCATGGACATGAGCATCAACTTAAAAAGAAGAAGGAATAGCGAAGACTCGCCAACAAAAGAGGGGGAAAAAAGAAATCCCAAAAAAACAACACAACAACAAACACCCTCCCTACCTCAACCTAAGGGGGAGGGGAAAAAGAAAATATCAAAGTCACCAGCCACAAATGAGCGACCAGCTCAAATAATTCCTCCCCTCCCACAAATACAAAAAACCACTCCAATAAACCCAATTGAAATTCCACTACCCCCCTCACTTTCTCCAATCACAACCCCGAAAATTTTCACACGATCACAGTCAGTGACACGACTCTCACCTGATCCACAAACAGCATCAACATCATCATCAGGTCAAAAACCAAGAGCACGCTCGGCTTCAACAGAAGCCCGCCATGCAATGACAGCTTTTATCTTCTGCGAAGACATTTTAGAAAACCCAAATCATGACCACATTTTAAAAACCTCATTAAAGCCATTGCGCTCATTTAAAAAAATAAACAACAAAGACATCACTAACCCCTACATATTCAAGGACGCTCCAATGTTGACCACATTCGTCCGTACGGCTGGCAATCGGACTAAAGAACTATGGAACTTTATTGACGAAGCCAGCCGGGCGGACGTAATGTTGGCCAACACAAAAAATGCAATGCTAAAAAAAATGCTTCCTTTTTGTTCGGGCAGGGTCCCGATTTTAGTTCACCCATCATTTTATAGGTCCCTAAAGCTGAGGTACCCTATGGATGTCGGGGGAATTACCAGGGACGACCGAGTTAGCACTGAGCTCGGCACCGGTTCCCTGCGTCAGGCCGTCGGCATCCTCACCCCGAAGGATTTCCGGCCCATAGTCGACACTGAGTAAGGTAAGTGGGACTGATGACTCTAAGCCTTGCCAGTTTGAATGTGAGGGGATTGAGGGATTCAAGCAAGTGTGCGCGCTTGCTTGGTGAACTCAGGAACCTCGGAGTAGATGTTGCTGCAGTGCAGGAGACTCACTTCACTTGCGGTGCCGACTGTCGGGTGCTGGAAAGCGATTTTAACGTTTTCTCAGCATACGGCAGCGGCACCAGCGCTGGGGTCTCTTTGCTAGTTGGACGCAGCCTTGATGCTGATGTTGACGTTGTTTTTGCAGGTGACGGGGGCCGGCTGGTTGTGGTCGATGTTGCCGTGAAAAGTTTCAAGTTCCGTCTGGTTGCGGTTTATGCGTCCAATATCGCTGCGGAGAGGGTTTCCTTTTTTCGTCGGTTGGCGCCGTTCCTGGACGATACGAAGCGGCTAGTCTTAATGGGTGATTGGAATGCGATCCTTGATCCCAAGATAGATAAGGTCGGACGGGGAGCTAGCAGATTGGGAAGGTGTGAAAGCAGCCTTGTCGGCTTCGTGACTCGTCACGGCCTCGTCGACAGGTTTCGTCTTGATCACCCAGGGCGGGAGATGTGGACGTGGCTAGATAGCTCGCCCTCTGCCAAAGTAGGCTCCTACTTGGACAGAGTGTTAGTGAGAAGAGCTGACATTGATTTTGTTAGTTGTCCCACGTTCCACTTGATAGCGTGGACTGACCATAAACTCATTAGAGTCAGTCTGCGGTTAGTTAATAGACCTAGTCTAGCCGGCTACTGGAAGTTCAATACCTCCTTATTGGAGATACGGGACTTCCGGGACCGGCTGGAATCCCTAATTCAGCGGGCGTTAGTGGGGGCGGTTACCGGGAATAGGTGGTGGGTTTCTCTTAAACATAGGATTAGAGATTTCGCCACCAAGTACGGTCGACAGCTCAATCTAGATAGGACCGCGGAGGCGAAATCTATAGATGATAGACTTTCCCGGGCGGTGGCTGGGGGGGACTCCCTAGGTGTAGAGCTAGCTAGGAGGGACCTTGAGCGTGAGAGTAGCGAGCGCTACAAGGGATCAGTAGTTAGATCTAGGCTAAAAAGAGTTCTCAACGAAGCTGTGAAATCGAACGCGACTGCGCGTGAAGAAGAAGTGCGAAGGTTCCCCGATCGGTACATCGCATCTGTCAAGACCCCGGACGGGTGTCTGCTGCGATCGGGTCGTGAGATACGTGACGCCTTTCGGGCGCACTTTCGGGATCGCTTTGCCCGCTGCACTGATCTCCCGCTCCGGGAGTTTCGTAGCTATCTCGCCGACTTCCCCCGCCTTGGGGCGGCTGAAGCGGCTAGCTGCGAGGGTGTGGTTACTGAATGCGAAGTCCGTGACGCGTTGAAGCAGGTCGGCCTGAACAAGTCGCCGGGACTAGATGGTTTGCCCTACGAAGTGTACTTGAGGATGTCGCACATGTTTGTGCCTATTCTGACGGATATGTTCAACCATTGGTTCGCCCAGGGAGCCATCCCTGGTAGCGTTACCAAAGGCGTGATCACATTGCTGAAGAAAGGTGGCAGGCATGTTTGGGAGGGTTTAGATGATTACAGGCCCATAACTCTGCTTAACACAGAGTTAAAGATTTTGGCCCGGGTCTTAGCGAATCGTTTACAGCTTGTCATTAGCGATCTGATCGGCCCCGAACAGACCTTTGCTGTGAAGGGAAGATCGATCCAGGACAACCTGCACTTGATTCGCGAGGTCCTAGAGGGGATAAAAGACGACACCGAATCCGCGCTGATCAGTTTAGATCAGTCCAAGGCCTTCGATAGGGTTGACCATCGGTTCTTGGCGTCTGTTTTGGAGACTGCCGGATTCAAACCGGAGTTCCGCAGATGGATTAGCATGATGTACCACAACCCTCAGGCAGTGGTGCAGGTGAACGGAAGGCGTTCGGGGGTGATCGCGATCGAGCGTTCGGTCCGGCAAGGCTGCCCTCTGTCTCCTCTTCTCTATGTCCTCGCGTTGGAGCCCCTCCTGCGCAGGCTTAGGGATGGGGGGACAAGTCCGGCACTGCGCGGTATCCCATTCGTTGGCCGCCTTGCGGCTAGGGTTTCCGCGTTCGCTGATGACGTCACAGTCTTTGTATCCCGCCGCCAGGATATAGAGGCTGTGAAAGAGGCGGTTGTCGAGTATGAGCGGATTGCAGGGGCCAAGGTCAATTTTGACAAAAGCGAAGGTTTGCGGCTTGGTGCTTGGAGGGGTAGCAATACTCTTCCAGGGCCCTTCCGCTGGAGTGACGGACCCATCCGCATCCTTGGGGTGTGGTTTGGGCCCGACCTCCAACTGGAGCGAAATTGGTCGGAAGTACACGCTAAGGTGAATGCTCAGGTGGGAATCTGGCTTTCAAGGAGGTTGTCCTTAAAGGGCAGGGCTGAGGCGTGCGCCGCGTACGTCTTCCCCTTGATCCTTTACCGATTGGCTGTACTTCCTCTGCCTAAGGCACATCGGTTGGCACTGCAACGATCCCTCTCCAGATTGCTCTGGGGAGGTGCAAGGCCGATGGTCCGTAGGCAGGTCTGTATCCAACGTACTCGCAACGGGGGTCTGGGTATGCCTGATCTGGAGAGCCACTGGCTTGCTGAAAGACTTGCATATCTGGGCCGTGTCTTGACGGGGGACTCAGTGTGGAGACGAAAGGCGAGTCGGACTTTTCCTCGCCTCAACTCAGACCCAAAGGCCGAAGGTCGACGTAGGCCTTTGGGCGAAGCACTGTTTGTCCGCGAGTGCCGAAAGGCCCTTCGTAACCTTCTTGGGTCCAGTGACCTTTCATGGCCTCGGAAGGAGCTGTATCGGGAATTAGTGGTGGGTTCCGCTTCTGATCCTCTCAGCGAGCGGCACGGCTGGACGGCGGAGGAGATCCGCTCTCACTGGAATTGGGCGCCAGGATCGAGCTTCTTGAACAACTCTGAGTTCTCGCTCACCTGGCGACTTGTTCGGAATGCGTTATCCCTTCGCGGCTTGAACTTCAAGGCGGGCCTGGCAGACATGCCTGATTGCCCTCGCTGCGGCAGTGGCTTGGAAGAAACGGCTGAGCACGCCTTCTACTACTGCGAGCGAGTTCGTCCGTTTTGGGATCACGTCGGGGAGTGGACGGCTCGCATCGAACCCAAACAGCTCGTGCTGCTCGACGTTGGTTACGTCGTAGACAACGTTCTTCCTCCGTTTCACGGTGAGAAGCGTGTGGTGTTTCTCGCGATCCTAGCTGTAGCCCGAATGGTGATTTGGACGACGCGAAACAAGGGATTGTATGACGATGCAAACTTTTCTCATCGTGATCTGGTTTTGTATTTTCGGCATCAGCTGAGGGTCAAAATCAGATGCGATAGAAAACGCTTGGATCGCATAACATTCAGCAAAAGGTGGGTGACTGCAGCGAGCCTGGTCGTACGAAAGGGGGCAATGTTGGAGTCATCCTTCCCTCCTCTGCCGGCCCATGGCGTCTATGGTACGGGTCCTTAGGGACCCCACCCTTGGTAAGTAGGATTTTGTTATTTTCCCCTGCAACCTAGTTAGCAGTACGTTGTGAGTCATTGTCCCTGTCACTTAGTTGTTAGCACTCAAGATCTTCCCCACCCCCATTATTTTTGTACCTCAACCTGTATCCCAGTCCGCCTTTTGAAGATCTTGAACATTCATATGTAAAAAATCATTTACCCGCTTCTAAAATCGACCCATGCCGAGCCCGACTCTTTTAATTCTTTTATCCCTGTAGAGTAGGATTCCCGCCCTACCTAGGGTAGGTCCGGCTTGTTTCCGGTATTTTCCACCCGGAAAACAGTCGGCCTCCAATTTTATAGACGGGGGGATGGGAGGGAAACCAAACGGGGGATTTTTTCCTTGTTTTCGTGTATATATGTTTTTCGGGGTTTTTTCTCCCATTCCCATCATATCCATTGTAAAAAATCATACATTGTAAATAAAATCATGCATCACTTTCGGGTTTTAAGTAGGACTTTTTCATAGAGCAAATGCGGTATTTTGGTGGTTGCTGCGTGCATGGAGATGGACGAGTGATTATATATTGTATTGTTGAATGGGTCGGCGAATGTGGCTAGCTAGGTTCCCCATAGAAAATATAGTTAAAGCATGACCGCTCCCTTCCCCTCCCCCAAAACCACAAGGCCTCGTGCCTTCTTGTATTTACTACAAGGAATAAAAGAATAAGCCTCCAAGTCAGTAGTGTTATTCTGTTTTTTGGATTGTTAAGTGACGAAAAGTAAGTGCCTTGTTTAAATTTATTGTTAAAAATTATTGTTGACTTTGTTAAACTTGTTACACTTGTTAAATTCGTTGGATTTTTTAGAACGACTTGTTATTGCGTTTGTGCCCCTCCCCAAAACAATCGTTATTTTGTATTGTTTTTGAGGGGGGTCAACTTGAAAGACTCTTTTTCTACTGCAGTTACTGAAAAACCATACGATTTTATTTCTCCCTAGTTGCCTAAAGCAACTATGGGAGAATCAACACCTACTACACAGGAGGATATATTTCTATCCCAAGAAAAACCGGAATGGCCGTCATTGCCTGGTACCTCCGCAGAAAATTTAACGCCGGCGAGTACAATTCCGCCGGCACAAAAAGTGCCGTCAATACCAGTCTCCTGGTCGACGCAGAAAAACAAAAAATTGCCACAAGATTATAAAAAGGACAGGGTTGAAAAGTATGCCCAGTATTTTAAAGGGAATAGAATTCTGCCAATACCTGAACTGGTAGAAGCAGTCCAGCCTAAAACCCTGTCCTTAATTGTCTCAGACATAAAGACCAGGAGACTGGCTGGACTGAAAAAAGACAAATTTGAGGAAATCTTAAAAGCAGCAGGAATCCCAGCGAGATATTTCTGTAGGCGTAGTTTCGCGACATGGGATATCCTGTTGCCATCACAAGAACTGGCCACCAAGCTGGCAAGTAACAACAGCATAAATACTAAACAATACCGACTACAGCCAGAATATATGGGCAGAAGACGGATCAAAGTCACCGTGTGCAACGTGCCAATACAACTAAGTGGTGACGTTCTGGCGGCGTTCCTCAGCGACTATGGGGACGTCGAGGAATTTACGACCATGAAGTCACCCAGCGGCACGGCACACGGTGATTACTCATTTACCATGTGCCTTAACAGGGGAGGCTTCCAGGCAATCCCCCACACAGTTGAGTATGAGGACCAAGCCATGTTGGTGGTTGTGGAAGGCCGAAAACCGCAGTGCTGGCATTGTAAACAAATAGGCCACTTTGCGAGGTCATGCCCACAAAAAACCACCAACACAACAGTAACAACAACAACAACGTCAACAGTTCCAACAACAGCAAAGGCCACAATAGCATCCAAGACCCCATTAATATCAGCATCAACAAACAACACACCAGCACCATCAACATCAGCAACAGCAAACAAGCCGGAAAGTGAAATAAATACTCCAGCAGAAGCTGGGAACGACCCCAATAGCAGGGATGAGGAGGGGTGGACCCAGGTAACGCGTGGCAAAAAGTCCCCACCTAAAGCCCCGAAATCACCTCCTGACAAAACCACTGACACAAAGGGCGAAAAAAGAAAACCCATGAAAAACCAAAAACCTGAGGAAAAGAAAAAAGAAACCGACACAAAAATGGAGAAAAGAAAAAAAGAAAAAGTAAATAACAATGAACAACAACAACAACAACAACAGGAGGAAATGGATACCTCAACAAACCTGAAAAGAAGGAGGGATAGCGGAGATTCTACCACAGAGGGAGAGGGGGAGAAAAAACAACTTAAAAAGACGACACAACAACAGCGACCAGCCCAAATTATTCCTCCCCCACAACAAACCAAAAATATCCCTGTAGACACCACTAAACTCCCGCTATCCCCAACACCACCTACATTATCACCTGTTTCAACACCCAAAATACTCTCCCGGTCCCATTCAGCAACAAGAAACCCGACACCGACACCATCACCATCAACATCTGGAACTGGGCGACGCTCCAAGTCGGCCACCAGAGAGGTCCAACAAGCTTTAAATTCATTTTATTTTTGTCAGGACATTCTGGAGTCGCCATCACTCGATCGACAGATCAAAACTCTTTTGAAACCACTCAGAGACTTAAAAAATATTGATCAAAAAGAAATAACAAATCCATATCTTTTTGAGGGTGCAGCCATGGTGACCACCTTTGTCCGTTCGGCTGGCGACCGAACTAAGGAGCTCTGGCAATTTATTGAGGAAGCCAGTCGAGCGGACATGAGGCTGGCGGAAATGGGGCACGACTCATTGAATGAAATATCTGCAAAATGTACGGGCAGGGTCCCGATTTATGTTCATCCCACATTCTATAGGTCCCTAAAGTTGCGGTTTCCTTATGATGTCGGTGGAATTTCCAGGAGCAGCCGAGTTACTCCTGAACTTTGTACCGGTTCCCTGCGTCAGGCCGTCGGCATCCTCACCCCGAAGGATTTCCGGCCCATAGTCGACACTGAGTAAGGTAAGTGGGACTGATGACTCTAAACCTTGCCAGTTTGAATGTGAGGGGATTGAGGGATTCAAGCAAGTGTGCGCGCTTGCTTGGTGAACTCAGGAACCTCGGAGTAGATGTTGCTGCAGTGCAGGAGACTCACTTCACTTGCGGTGCCGACTGTCGGGTGCTGGAAAGCGATTTTAACGTTTTCTCAGCATACGGCAGCGGCACCAGCGCTGGGGTCTCTTTGCTAGTTGGACGCAGCCTTGATGCTGATGTTGACGTTGTTTTTGCAGGTGACGGGGGCCGGCTGGTTGTGGTCGATGTTGCCGTGAAAAGTTTCAAGTTCCGTCTGGTTGCGGTTTATGCGTCCAATATCGCTGCGGAGAGGGTTTCCTTTTTTCGTCGGTTGGCGCCGTTCCTGGACGATACGAAGCGGCTAGTCTTAATGGGTGATTGGAATGCGATCCTTGATCCCAAGATAGATAAGGTCGGACGGGGAGCTAGCAGATTGGGAAGGTGTGAAAGCAGCCTTGTCGGCTTCGTGACTCGTCACGGCCTCGTCGACAGGTTTCGTCTTGATCACCCAGGGCGGGAGATGTGGACGTGGCTAGATAGCTCGCCCTCTGCCAAAGTAGGCTCCTACTTGGACAGAGTGTTAGTGAGAAGAGCTGACATTGATTTTGTTAGTTGTCCCACGTTCCACTTGATAGCGTGGACTGACCATAAACTCATTAGAGTCAGTCTGCGGTTAGTTAATAGACCTAGTCTAGCCGGCTACTGGAAGTTCAATACCTCCTTATTGGAGATACGGGACTTCCGGGACCGGCTGGAATCCCTAATTCAGCGGGCGTTAGTGGGGGCGGTAACCGGGAATAGGTGGTGGGTTTCTCTTAAACATAGGATTAGAGATTTCGCCACCAAGTACGGTCGACAGCTCAATCTAGATAGGACCGCGGAGGCGAAATCTATAGATGATAGACTTTCCCGGGCGGTGGCTGGGGGGGACTCCCTAGGTGTAGAGCTAGCTAGGAGGGACCTTGAGCGTGAGAGTAGCGAGCGCTACAAGGGATCAGTAGTTAGATCTAGGCTAAAAAGAGTTCTCAACGAAGCTGTGAAATCGAACGCGACTGCGCGTGAAGAAGAAGTGCGAAGGTTCCCCGATCGGTACATCGCATCTGTCAAGACCCCGGACGGGTGTCTGCTGCGATCGGGTCGTGAGATACGTGACGCCTTTCGGGCGCACTTTCGGGATCGCTTTGCCCGCTGCACTGATCTCCCGCTCCGGGAGTTTCGTAGCTATCTCGCCGACTTCCCCCGCCTTGGGGCGGCTGAAGCGGCTAGCTGCGAGGGTGTGGTTACTGAATGCGAAGTCCGTGACGCGTTGAAGCAGGTCGGCCTGAACAAGTCGCCGGGACTAGATGGTTTGCCCTACGAAGTGTACTTGAGGATGTCGCACATGTTTGTGCCTATTCTGACGGATATGTTCAACCATTGGTTCGCCCAGGGAGCCATCCCTGGTAGCGTTACCAAAGGCGTGATCACATTGCTGAAGAAAGGTGGCAGGCATGTTTGGGAGGGTTTAGATGATTACAGGCCCATAACTCTGCTTAACACAGAGTTAAAGATTTTGGCCCGGGTCTTAGCGAATCGTTTACAGCTTGTCATTAGCGATCTGATCGGCCCCGAACAGACCTTTGCTGTGAAGGGAAGATCGATCCAGGACAACCTGCACTTGATTCGCGAGGTCCTAGAGGGGATAAAAGACGACACCGAATCCGCGCTGATCAGTTTAGATCAGTCCAAGGCCTTCGATAGGGTTGACCATCGGTTCTTGGCGTCTGTTTTGGAGACTGCCGGATTCAAACCGGAGTTCCGCAGATGGATTAGCATGATGTACCACAACCCTCAGGCAGTGGTGCAGGTGAACGGAAGGCGTTCGGGGGTGATCGCGATCGAGCGTTCGGTCCGGCAAGGCTGCCCTCTGTCTCCTCTACTCTATGTCCTCGCGTTGGAGCCCCTCCTGCGCAGGCTTAGGGATGGGGGGACAAGTCCGGCACTGCGCGGTATCCCATTCGTTGGCCGCCTTGCGGCTAGGGTTTCCGCGTTCGCTGATGACGTCACAGTCTTTGTATCCCGCCGCCAGGATATAGAGGCTGTGAAAGAGGCGGTTGTCGAGTATGAGCGGATTGCAGGGGCCAAGGTCAATTTTGACAAAAGCGAAGGTTTGCGGCTTGGTGCTTGGAGGGGTAGCAATACTCTTCCAGGGCCCTTCCGCTGGAGTGACGGACCCATCCGCATCCTTGGGGTGTGGTTTGGGCCCGACCTCCAACTGGAGCGAAATTGGTCGGAAGTACACGCTAAGGTGAATGCTCAGGTGGGAATCTGGCTTTCAAGGAGGTTGTCCTTAAAGGGCAGGGCTGAGGCGTGCGCCGCGTACGTCTTCCCCTTGATCCTTTACCGATTGGCTGTACTTCCTCTGCCTAAGGCACATCGGTTGGCACTGCAACGATCCCTCTCCAGATTGCTCTGGGGAGGTGCAAGGCCGATGGTCCGTAGGCAGGTCTGTATCCAACGTACTCGCAACGGGGGTCTGGGTATGCCTGATCTGGAGAGCCACTGGCTTGCTGAAAGACTTGCATATCTGGGCCGTGTCTTGACGGGGGACTCAGTGTGGAGACGAAAGGCGAGTCGGACTTTTCCTCGCCTCAACTCAGACCCAAAGGCCGAAGGTCGACGTAGGCCTTTGGGCGAAGCACTGTTTGTCCGCGAGTGCCGAAAGGCCCTTCGTAACCTTCTTGGGTCCAGTGACCTTTCATGGCCTCGGAAGGAGCTGTATCGGGAATTAGTGGTGGGTTCCGCTTCTGATCCTCTCAGCGAGCGGCACGGCTGGACGGCGGAGGAGATCCGCTCTCACTGGAATTGGGCGCCAGGATCGAGCTTCTTGAACAACTCTGAGTTCTCGCTCACCTGGCGACTTGTTCGGAATGCGTTATCCCTTCGCGGCTTGAACTTCAAGGCGGGCCTGGCAGACATGCCTGATTGCCCTCGCTGCGGCAGTGGCTTGGAAGAAACGGCTGAGCACGCCTTCTACTACTGCGAGCGAGTTCGTCCGTTTTGGGATCACGTCGGGGAGTGGACGGCTCGCATCGAACCCAAACAGCTCGTGCTGCTCGACGTTGGTTACGTCGTAGACAACGTTCTTCCTCCGTTTCACGGTGAGAAGCGTGTGGTGTTTCTCGCGATCCTAGCTGTAGCCCGAATGGTGATTTGGACGACGCGAAACAAGGGATTGTATGACGATGCAAACTTTTCTCATCGTGATCTGGTTTTGTATTTTCGGCATCAGCTGAGGGTCAAAATCAGATGCGATAGAAAACGCTTGGATCGCATAACATTCAGCAAAAGGTGGGTGACTGCAGCGAGCCTGGTCGTACGAAAGGGGGCAATGTTGGAGTCATCCTTCCCTCCTCTGCCGGCCCATGGCGTCTATGGTACGGGTCCTTAGGGACCCCACCCTTGGTAAGTAGGATTTTGTTATTTTCCCCTGCAACCTAGTTAGCAGTACGTTGTGAGTCATTGTCCCTGTCACTTAGTTGTTAGCACTCAAGATCTTCCCCACCCCCATTATTTTTGTACCTCAACCTGTATCCCAGTCCGCCTTTTGAAGATCTTGAACATTCATATGTAAAAAATCATTTACCCGCTTCTAAAATCGACCCATGCCGAGCCCGACCCTTTTAATTCTTTTATCCCTGTAGAGTAGGATTCCCGCCCTACCTAGGGTAGGTCCGGCTTGTTTCCGGTATTTTCCACCCGGAAAACAGTCGGCCTCCAATTTTATAGACGGGGGGATGGGAGGGAAACCAAACGGGGGATTTTTTCCTTGTTTTCGTGTATATATGTTTTTCGGGGTTTTTTCTCCCATTCCCATCATATCCATTGTAAAAAATCATACATTGTAAATAAAATCATGCATCACTTTCGGGTTTTAAGTAGGACTTTTTCATAGAGCAAATGCGGTATTTTGGTGGTTGCTGCGTGCATGGAGATGGACGAGTGATTATATATTGTATTGTTGAATGGGTCGGCGAATGTGGCTAGCTAGGTTCCCCATAGAAAATATAGTTAAAGCATGACCGCTCCCTTCCCCTCCCCCAAAACCACAAGGCCTCGTGCCTTCTTGTATTTACTACAAGGAATAAAAGAATAAGCCTCCAAGTCAGTAGTGTTATTCTGTTTTTTGGATTGTTAAGTGACGAAAAGTAAGTGCCTTGTTTAAATTTATTGTTAAAAATTATTGTTGACTTTGTTAAACTTGTTACACTTGTTAAATTCGTTGGATTTTTTAGAACGACTTGTTATTGCGTTTGTGCCCCTCCCCAAAACAATCGTTATTTTGTATTGTTTTTGAGGGGGGTCAACTTGAAAGACTCTTTTTCTACTGCAGTTACTGAAAAACCATACGATTTTATTTCTCCCTAGTTGCCTAAAGCAACTATGGGAGAATCAACACCTACTACACAGGAGGATATATTTCTATCCCAAGAAAAACCGGAATGGCCGTCATTGCCTGGTACCTCCGCAGAAAATTTAACGCCGGCGAGTACAATTCCGCCGGCACAAAAAGTGCCGTCAATACCAGTCTCCTGGTCGACGCAGAAAAACAAAAAATTGCCACAAGATTATAAAAAGGACAGGGTTGAAAAGTATGCCCAGTATTTTAAAGGGAATAGAATTCTGCCAATACCTGAACTGGTAGAAGCAGTCCAGCCTAAAACCCTGTCCTTAATTGTCTCAGACATAAAGACCAGGAGACTGGCTGGACTGAAAAAAGACAAATTTGAGGAAATCTTAAAAGCAGCAGGAATCCCAGCGAGATATTTCTGTAGGCGTAGTTTCGCGACATGGGATATCCTGTTGCCATCACAAGAACTGGCCACCAAGCTGGCAAGTAACAACAGCATAAATACTAAACAATACCGACTACAGCCAGAATATATGGGCAGAAGACGGATCAAAGTCACCGTGTGCAACGTGCCAATACAACTAAGTGGTGACGTTCTGGCGGCGTTCCTCAGCGACTATGGGGACGTCGAGGAATTTACGACCATGAAGTCACCCAGCGGCACGGCACACGGTGATTACTCATTTACCATGTGCCTTAACAGGGGAGGCTTCCAGGCAATCCCCCACACAGTTGAGTATGAGGACCAAGCCATGTTGGTGGTTGTGGAAGGCCGAAAACCGCAGTGCTGGCATTGTAAACAAATAGGCCACTTTGCGAGGTCATGCCCACAAAAAACCACCAACACAACAGTAACAACAACAACAACGTCAACAGTTCCAACAACAGCAAAGGCCACAATAGCATCCAAGACCCCATTAATATCAGCATCAACAAACAACACACCAGCACCATCAACATCAGCAACAGCAAACAAGCCGGAAAGTGAAATAAATACTCCAGCAGAAGCTGGGAACGACCCCAATAGCAGGGATGAGGAGGGGTGGACCCAGGTAACGCGTGGCAAAAAGTCCCCACCTAAAGCCCCGAAATCACCTCCTGACAAAACCACTGACACAAAGGGCGAAAAAAGAAAACCCATGAAAAACCAAAAACCTGAGGAAAAGAAAAAAGAAACCGACACAAAAATGGAGAAAAGAAAAAAAGAAAAAGTAAATAACAATGAACAACAACAACAACAACAACAGGAGGAAATGGATACCTCAACAAACCTGAAAAGAAGGAGGGATAGCGGAGATTCTACCACAGAGGGAGAGGGGGAGAAAAAACAACTTAAAAAGACGACACAACAACAGCGACCAGCCCAAATTATTCCTCCCCCACAACAAACCAAAAATATCCCTGTAGACACCACTAAACTCCCGCTATCCCCAACACCACCTACATTATCACCTGTTTCAACACCCAAAATACTCTCCCGGTCCCATTCAGCAACAAGAAACCCGACACCGACACCATCACCATCAACATCTGGAACTGGGCGACGCTCCAAGTCGGCCACCAGAGAGGTCCAACAAGCTTTAAATTCATTTTATTTTTGTCAGGACATTCTGGAGTCGCCATCACTCGATCGACAGATCAAAACTCTTTTGAAACCACTCAGAGACTTAAAAAATATTGATCAAAAAGAAATAACAAATCCATATCTTTTTGAGGGTGCAGCCATGGTGACCACCTTTGTCCGTTCGGCTGGCGACCGAACTAAGGAGCTCTGGCAATTTATTGAGGAAGCCAGTCGAGCGGACATGAGGCTGGCGGAAATGGGGCACGACTCATTGAATGAAATATCTGCAAAATGTACGGGCAGGGTCCCGATTTATGTTCATCCCACATTCTATAGGTCCCTAAAGTTGCGGTTTCCTTATGATGTCGGTGGAATTTCCAGGAGCAGCCGAGTTACTCCTGAACTTTGTACCGGTTCCCTGCGTCAGGCCGTCGGCATCCTCACCCCGAAGGATTTCCGGCCCATAGTCGACACTGAGTAAGGTAAGTGGGACTGATGACTCTAAACCTTGCCAGTTTGAATGTGAGGGGATTGAGGGATTCAAGCAAGTGTGCGCGCTTGCTTGGTGAACTCAGGAACCTCGGAGTAGATGTTGCTGCAGTGCAGGAGACTCACTTCACTTGCGGTGCCGACTGTCGGGTGCTGGAAAGCGATTTTAACGTTTTCTCAGCATACGGCAGCGGCACCAGCGCTGGGGTCTCTTTGCTAGTTGGACGCAGCCTTGATGCTGATGTTGACGTTGTTTTTGCAGGTGACGGGGGCCGGCTGGTTGTGGTCGATGTTGCCGTGAAAAGTTTCAAGTTCCGTCTGGTTGCGGTTTATGCGTCCAATATCGCTGCGGAGAGGGTTTCCTTTTTTCGTCGGTTGGCGCCGTTCCTGGACGATACGAAGCGGCTAGTCTTAATGGGTGATTGGAATGCGATCCTTGATCCCAAGATAGATAAGGTCGGACGGGGAGCTAGCAGATTGGGAAGGTGTGAAAGCAGCCTTGTCGGCTTCGTGACTCGTCACGGCCTCGTCGACAGGTTTCGTCTTGATCACCCAGGGCGGGAGATGTGGACGTGGCTAGATAGCTCGCCCTCTGCCAAAGTAGGCTCCTACTTGGACAGAGTGTTAGTGAGAAGAGCTGACATTGATTTTGTTAGTTGTCCCACGTTCCACTTGATAGCGTGGACTGACCATAAACTCATTAGAGTCAGTCTGCGGTTAGTTAATAGACCTAGTCTAGCCGGCTACTGGAAGTTCAATACCTCCTTATTGGAGATACGGGACTTCCGGGACCGGCTGGAATCCCTAATTCAGCGGGCGTTAGTGGGGGCGGTTACCGGGAATAGGTGGTGGGTTTCTCTTAAACATAGGATTAGAGATTTCGCCACCAAGTACGGTCGACAGCTCAATCTAGATAGGACCGCGGAGGCGAAATCTATAGATGATAGACTTTCCCGGGCGGTGGCTGGGGGGGACTCCCTAGGTGTAGAGCTAGCTAGGAGGGACCTTGAGCGTGAGAGTAGCGAGCGCTACAAGGGATCAGTAGTTAGATCTAGGCTAAAAAGAGTTCTCAACGAAGCTGTGAAATCGAACGCGACTGCGCGTGAAGAAGAAGTGCGAAGGTTCCCCGATCGGTACATCGCATCTGTCAAGACCCCGGACGGGTGTCTGCTGCGATCGGGTCGTGAGATACGTGACGCCTTTCGGGCGCACTTTCGGGATCGCTTTGCCCGCTGCACTGATCTCCCGCTCCGGGAGTTTCGTAGCTATCTCGCCGACTTCCCCCGCCTTGGGGCGGCTGAAGCGGCTAGCTGCGAGGGTGTGGTTACTGAATGCGAAGTCCGTGACGCGTTGAAGCAGGTCGGCCTGAACAAGTCGCCGGGACTAGATGGTTTGCCCTACGAAGTGTACTTGAGGATGTCGCACATGTTTGTGCCTATTCTGACGGATATGTTCAACCATTGGTTCGCCCAGGGAGCCATCCCTGGTAGCGTTACCAAGGGCGTGATCACATTGCTGAAGAAAGGTGGCAGGCATGTTTGGGAGGGTTTAGATGATTACAGGCCCATAACTCTGCTTAACACAGAGTTAAAGATTTTGGCCCGGGTCTTAGCGAATCGTTTACAGCTTGTCATTAGCGATCTGATCGGCCCCGAACAGACCTTTGCTGTGAAGGGAAGATCGATCCAGGACAACCTGCACTTGATTCGCGAGGTCCTAGAGGGGATAAAAGACGACACCGAATCCGCGCTGATCAGTTTAGATCAGTCCAAGGCCTTCGATAGGGTTGACCATCGGTTCTTGGCGTCTGTTTTGGAGACTGCCGGATTCAAACCGGAGTTCCGCAGATGGATTAGCATGATGTACCACAACCCTCAGGCAGTGGTGCAGGTGAACGGAAGGCGTTCGGGGGTGATCGCGATCGAGCGTTCGGTCCGGCAAGGCTGCCCTCTGTCTCCTCTTCTCTATGTCCTCGCGTTGGAGCCCCTCCTGCGCAGGCTTAGGGATGAGGGGACAAGTCCGGCACTGCGCGGTATCCCATTCGTTGGCCGCCTTGCGGCTAGGGTTTCCGCGTTCGCTGATGACGTCACAGTCTTTGTATCCCGCCGCCAGGATATAGAGGCTGTGAAAGAGGCGGTTGTCGAGTATGAGCGGATTGCAGGGGCCAAGGTCAATTTTGACAAAAGCGAAGGTTTGCGGCTTGGTGCTTGGACGGGTAGCAATACTCTTCCAGGGCCCTTCCGCTGGAGTGACGGACCCATCCGCATCCTTGGGGTGTGGTTTGGGCCCGACCTCCAACTGGAGCGAAATTGGTCGGAAGTACACGCTAAGGTGAATGCTCAGGTGGGAATCTGGCTTTCAAGGAGGTTGTCCTTAAAGGGCAGGGCTGAGGCGTGCGCCGCGTACGTCTTCCCCTTGATCCTTTACCGATTGGCTGTACTCCCTCTGCCTAAGGCACATCGGTTGGCACTGCAACGATCCCTCTCCAGATTGCTCTGGGGAGGTGCAAGGCCGATGGTCCGTAGGCAGGTCTGTATCCAACGTACTCGCAACGGGGGTCTGGGTATGCCTGATCTGGAGAGCCACTGGCTTGCTGAAAGACTTGCATATCTGGGCCGTGTCTTGACGGGGGACTCAGTGTGGAGACGAAAGGCGAGTCGGACTTTTCCTCGCCTCAACTCAGACCCAAAGGCCGAAGGTCGACGTAGGCCTTTGGGCGAAGCACTGTTTGTCCGCGAGTGCCGAAAGGCCCTTCGTAACCTTCTTGGGTCCAGTGACCTTTCATGGCCTCGGAAGGAGCTGTATCGGGAATTAGTGGTGGGTTCCGCTTCTGATCCTCTCAGCGAGCGGCGCGGCTGGACGGCGGAGGAGATCCGCTCTTACTGGAATTGGGCGCCAGGATCGAGCTTCTTGAACAACTCTGAGTTCTCGCTCACCTGGCGACCTTTTCGGAATGGGTTATCCCTTCGCGGCTTGAACTTCAAGGCGGGCCTGGCAGACATGCCTGATTGCCCTCGCTGCGGCAGTGGCTTGGAAGAAACGGCTGAGCACGCCTTCTACTACTGCGAGCGAGTTCGTCCGTTTTGGGATCACGTCAGGGAGTGGACGGCTCGCATCGAACCCAAACAGCTCGTGCTGCTCGACGTTGGTTACGTCGTAGACAACGTTCTTCCTCCGTTTCACGGTGAGAAGCGTGTGGTGTTTCTCGCGATCCTAGCTGTAGCCCGAATGGTGATTTGGACGACGCGAAACAAGGGATTGTATGACGATGCAAACTTTTCTCATCGTGATCTGGTTTTGTATTTTCGGCATCAGCTGAGGGTCAAAATCAGATGCGATAGAAAACGCTTGGATCGCATAACATTCAGCAAAAGGTGGGTGACTGCAGCGAGCCTGGTCGTACGAAAGGGGGCAATGTTGGAGTCATCCTTCCCTCCTCTGCCGGCCCATGGCGTCTATGGTACGGGTGCTTAGGGACCCCACCCTTGGTAAGTAGGATTTTGTTATTTTCCCCTGCAACCTAGTTAGCAGTACGTTGTGAGTCATTGTCCCTGTCACTTAGTTGTTAGCACTCAAGATCTTCCCCACCCCCATTATTTTTGTACCTCAACCTGTATCCCAGTCCGCCTTTTGAAGATCTTGAACATTCATATGTAAAAAATCATTTACCCGCTTCTAAAATCGACCCATGCCGAGCCCGACCCTTTTAATTCTTTTATCCCTGTAGAGTAGGATTCCCGCCCTACCTAGGGTAGGTCCAGCTTGTTTCCGGTATTTTCGACCCGGAAAACAGTCGGCCTCCAATTTTATAGACGGGGGGATGGGAGGGAAACCAAACGGGGGATTTTTTCCTTGTTTTCGTGTATATATGTTTTTCGGGGTTTTTTCTCCCATTCCCATCATATCCATTGTAAAAAATCATACATTGTAAATAAAATCATGCATCACTTTCGGGTTTTAAGTAGGACTTTTTCATAGAGCAAATGCAGTATTTTGGTGGTTGCTGCGTGCATGGAGATGGACGAGTGATTATATATTGTATTGTTGAATGGGTCGGCGAATGTGGCTAGCTAGGTTCCCCATAGAAAATATAGTTAAAGCATGACCGCTCCCTTCCCCTCCCCCAAAACCACAAGGCCTCGTGCCTTCTTGTATTTACTACAAGGAATAAAAAGAATAAGCCTCCAAGTCAGTAGTGTTATTCTGTTTTTTGGATTGTTAAGTGACGAAAAGTAAGTGCCTTGTTTAAATTTATTGTTAAAAATTATTGTTGACTTTGTTAAACTTGTTACACTTGTTAAATTCGTTGGATTTTTTAGAACGACTTGTTATTGCGTTTGTGCCCCTCCCCAAAACAATCGTTATTTTGTATTGTTTTTGAGGGGGGTCAACTCGAAAGACTCTTTTTGTTACACTGTTACATCTGTTGTTTTATCATTCGTCACTCGATTAACGCATTTTATAAAAACCACTCGACTTCATTTCTCCCTAGTTGCCAAAAGCAACTATGGGAGAACCTAATACACAGGATGATGTCTTTGCATCCCCAGAAAGACCCGAATGGCCGTCATTGCCTGGGACCTCCCCGGAAATATTAACGACGGCAAGCACAATTCCACCAGCTCAAAAAGCGCCGTCAATACCAGTCTCCTGGTCGACGCAAGCTAATAAAAAAACAGCACAAGATTACAAAAAGGACAGGGTGGAAAAATACGCCCAATATTTTAAAGGAAACAGAATTCTACCAATTCCAGAATTGGTAGAGGCTGTCCAGCCAAAAACCCTGTCCTTAATCGTCTCTGACATAAAGACCAGGAGACTGGCTGGACTTAAAAAAGAAAAGTTTGAGGAGATTTTAAAAGCAGCAGGAATCCCAGCTAGATATTTCTGCAGGAGAAGTTTCGCGACCTGGGATATTCTGTTGCCCTCACAAGAACTGGCCACTAAGTTGGCCAGTAATAATTGCATTAATACGAAGCAGTACAGATTGCAGCCCGAATACATGGGCAGAAGGCGGATCAAGGTCACCGTGTGCAATGTGCCCATACAATTAAGTGGTGATGTTCTGGCAGCGTTCCTCAGCGACTATGGGGACGTTGAGGAATATACAACCATGAAGTCACCCAACGGCACGGCCCACGGTGACTACTCATTCACCATGTGTCTGAACAGGGGAGGCTTCCAGGCAATCCCCCACACTGTTGATTATGAGGACCAAGCCATGTTGGTGGTTGTGGAAGGGCGAAAACCGCAGTGCTGGCATTGCAAGCAAGTAGGCCACTTTGCGCGGTCGTGCCCACAAAAAACCACCAACACAACGGCAACAACAACAACAACAACAACATCAACAGTATCAAAGGCCACGATAGTAGCAACCTCAGCAAAGACCCCATTAGTAAACAATACACCAGTACCATCACCAGCAACAGCAAACAATCCGGAGAAAACAAATACTCCGACAGAAAGTGGGAATGACCCCAATAACAAAGACGAAGAGGGGTGGACACAGGTAACGCGGGGTAAAAAATCCCCACCTAAAGCCCCAAAATCACCCCCAGCAAAAACCACTGATACAGAGGGGGAAAAAAGAAAACCAGAAGCAAATACTAAAACAGACAAAAAGAAAAAAGAAAAAGCAAATAAAAACGCATCACAACAAGAAGAAATGGACACCTCTACTAATCTAAAGAGAAGGAGGGATAGCGGCGACGCTACCACAGAGGGAGAGGGGGAGAAGAAACAATTGAAGAAAACAGCACAAAAAGTACAACAACAGCGACCAGCCCAAATTATTCCTCCCCCACAACAAGCCAAAAATACCCCTGTAGACTCAACTAAACTCCCGCTATCCCCAACACCACCTACATTATCACCTGTTTCAACACCCAAAATACTCTCCCGGTCCCATTCAGCAACAAGAAACCCGACACCATCACCATCAACATCTGGCACTGGGCGACGCTCCAAGTCGGCCTCCAGAGAGGTCCAACAAGCTTTAAATTCATTTTATTTTTGTCAGGACATTCTGGAGTCGCCATCACTAGATCGCCAGATCAAATCTCTTCTGAAACCACTTAGAGACTTTAAAAAAATTGATCAAAAAGAAATAACAAATCCATATCTTTTTGAGGGTGCAGCCATGGTGACCACCTTTGTCCGTTCGGCTGGCGGCCGAACTAAGGAGCTCTGGCAATTTATTGAGGAAGCCAGTCGAGCGGACATGAGGCTGGCGGAAATGGGGCACGACTCATTGAATGAAATATCTGCAAAATGTACGGGCAGGGTCCGATTTATGTTCATCCCACATTCTATAGGTCCCTAAAGTTGCGGTTTCCTTATGATGTCGGTGGAATTTCCAGGAGCGGCCGAGTTACTCCTGAACTTTGTACCGGTTCCCTGCGTCAGGCCGTCGGCATCCTCACCCCGAAGGATTTCCGGCCCGTAGTCGACACTGAGTAAGGTAAGTTGGATTGATGGCTTTAAACCTTGCCAGTTTGAATGTGAGGGGACTGAGGGATTCAAGCAAGTGTACGCGCTTGCTTGCTGAACTCAAGAACCTCGGAGTGGATGTTGCTGCAGTGCAGGAGACTCACTTCACTTGCGGTGCCGACTGTCGGGTGCTGGAAAGCGATTTTAACGTTTTCTCAGCATACGGCAGCCGCACCAGCGCTGGGGTCTCTTTGCTAGTTGGACGCAGCCTTGATGCTGATGTTGACGTTGTTTTTGCAGGTGATGGGGGCCGGCTGGTTGTGGTCGATGTTGCCGTGAAAAGTTTCAAGTCCCGTCTGGTTGCGGTTTATGCGTCCAATATCGCTGCGGAGAGGGTTTCCTTTTTTCGTCGGTTGGCGCCGTTCCTGGACGATACGAAGCGGCTAGTCTTAATGGGTGATTGGAATGCGATCCTTGATCCCAAGATAGATAAGGTCGGACGGGGAGCTAGCAGATCGGGAAGGTGTGAAAGCAGCCTTGTCGGCTTCGTGACTCGTCACGGCCTTGTCGACAGGTTTCGTCTTGATCACCCAGGGCGGGAGATGTGGACGTGGCTAGATAGCTCGCCCTCTGCCAAAGTAGGCTCCTACTTGGACAGAGTGTTAGTGAGAAGAGCTGACATTGATTTTGTTAGTTGTCCCACGTTCCACTTGATAGCGTGGACTGACCATAAACTCATTAGAGCCAGTCTGCGGTTAGTTAATAGACCTAGTCTAGCCGGCTACTGGAAGTTCAATACCTCCTTATTGGAGATACGGGACTTCCGGGACCGGCTGGTATCCCTAATTCAGCGGGCGTTAGTGGGGGCGGTTACCGGGAATAAGTGGTGGGTTTCTCTTAAACATAGGATTAGAGATTTCGCCACCAAGTACGGTCGACAGCTCAATCTAGATAGGACCGCGGAGGCGAAATCTATAGATGATAGACTTTCCCGGGCGGTGGCTGGGGGGGACTCCCTAGGTGTAGAGCTAGCTAGGAGGGACCTTGAGCGTGAGAGTAGCGAGCGCTACAAGGGATCAGTAGTTAGATCTAGGCTAAAAAGAGTTCTCAACGAAGCTGTGAAATCGAACGCGACTGCGCGTGAAGAAGAAGTGCGAAGGTTCCCCGATCGGTACATCGCATCTGTCAAGACCCCGGACGGGTGTCTGCTGCGATCGGGTCGTGAGATACGTGACGCCTTTCGGGCGCACTTTCGGGATCGCTTTGCCCGCTGCACTGATCTCCCGCTCCGGGAGTTTCGTAGCTATCTCGCCGACTTCCCCCGCCTTGGGGCGGCTGAAGCGGCTAGCTGCGAGGGTGTGGTTACTGAATGCGAAGTCCGTGACGCGTTGAAGCAGGTCGGCCTGAACAAGTCACCGGGACTAGATGGTTTGCCCTACGAAGTGTACTTGAGGATGTCGCACATGTTTGTGCCTATTCTGACGGATATGTTCAACCATTGGTTCGCCCAGGGAGCCATCCCTGGTAGCGTTACCAAAGGCGTGATCACATTGCTGAAGAAAGGTGGCAGGCATGTTTGGGAGGGTTTAGATGATTACAGGCCCATAACTCTGCTTAACACAGAGTTAAAGATTTTGGCCCGGGTCTTAGCGAATCGTTTACAGCTTGTCATTAGCGATCTGATCGGCCCCGAACAGACCTTTGCTGTGAAGGGAAGATCGATCCAGGACAACCTGCACTTGATTCGCGAGGTCCTAGAGGGGATAAAAGACGACACCGAATCCGCGTTGATCAGTTTAGATCAGTCCAAGGCCTTCGATAGGGTTGACCATCGGTTCTTGGCGTCTGTTTTGGAGACTGCCGGATTCAAACCGGAGTTCCGCAGATGGATTAGCATGATGTACCACAACCCTCAGGCAGTGGTGCAGGTGAACGGAAGGCGTTCGGGGGTGATCGCGATCGAGCGTTCGGTCCGGCAAGGCTGCCCTCTGTCTCCTCTTCTCTATGTCCTCGCGTTGAAGCCCCTCCTGCGCAGGCTTAGGGATGGGGGGACAAGTCCGGCACTGCGCGGTATCCCATTCGTTGGCCGCCTTGCGGCTAGGGTTTCCGCGTTCGCTGATGACGTCACAGTCTTTGTATCCCGCCGCCAGGATATAGAGGCTGTGAAAGAGGCGGTTGTCGAGTATGAGCGGATTGCAGGGGCCAAGGTCAATTTTGACAAAAGCGAAGGTTTGCGGCTTGGTGCTTGGACGGGTAGCAATACTCTTCCAGGGCCCTTCCGCTGGAGTGACGGACCCATCCGCATCCTTGGGGTGTGGTTTGGGCCCGACCTCCAACTGGAGCGAAATTGGTCGGAAGTACACGCTAAGGTGAATGCTCAGGTGGGAATCTGGCTTTCAAGGAGGTTGTCCTTAAAGGGCAGGGCTGAGGCGTGCGCCGCGTACGTCTTCCCCTTGATCCTTTACCGATTGGCTGTACTTCCTCTGCCTAAGGCACATCGGTTGGCACTGCAACGATCCCTCTCCAGATTGCTCTGGGGAGGTGCAAGGCCGATGGTCCGTAGGCAGGTCTGTATCCAACGTACTCGCAACGGGGGTCTGGGTATGCCTGATCTGGAGAGCCACTGGCTTGCTGAAAGACTTGCATATCTGGGCCGTGTCTTGACGGGGGACTCAGTGTGGAGACGAAAGGCGAGTCGGACTTTTCCTCGCCTCAACTCAGACCCAAAGGCCGAAGGTCGACGTAGGCCTTTGGGCGAAGCACTGTTTGTCCGCGAGTGCCGAAAGGCCCTTCGTAACCTTCTTGGGTCCAGTGACCTTTCATGGCCTCGGAAGGAGCTGTATCGGGAATTAGTGGTGGGTTCCGCTTCTGATCCTCTCAGCGAGCGGCACGGCTGGACGGCGGAGGAGATCCGCTCTCACTGGAATTGGGCGCCAGGATCGAGCTTCTTGAACAACTCTGAGTTCTCGCTCACCTGGCGACTTGTTCGGAATGCGTTATCCCTTCGCGGCTTGAACTTCAAGGCGGGCCTGGCAGACATGCCTGATTGCCCTCGCTGCGGCAGTGGCTTGGAAGAAACGGCTGAGCACGCCTTCTACTACTGCGAGCGAGTTCGTCCGTTTTGGGATCACGTCGGGGAGTGGACGGCTCGCATCGAACCCAAACAGCTCGTGCTGCTCGACGTTGGTTACGTCGTAGACAACGTTCTTCCTCCGTTTCACGGTGAGAAGCGTGTGGTGTTTCTCGCGATCCTAGCTGTAGCCCGAATGGTGATTTGGACGACGCGAAACAAGGGATTGTATGACGATGCAAACTTTTCTCATCGTGATCTGGTTTTGTATTTTCGGCATCAGCTGAGGGTCAAAATCAGATGCGATAGAAAACGCTTGGATCGCATAACATTCAGCAAAAGGTGGGTGACTGCAGCGAGCCTGGTCGTACGAAAGGGGGCAATGTTGGAGTCATCCTTCCCTCCTCTGACGGCCCATGGCGTCTATGGTACGGGTCCTTAGGGACCCCACCCTTGGTAAGTAGGATTTTGTTATTTTCCCCTGCAACCTAGTTAGCAGTACGTTGTGAGTCATTGTCCCTGTCACTTAGTTGTTAGCACTCAAGATCTTCCCCACCCCCATTATTTTTGTACCTCAACCTGTATCCCAGTCCGCCTTTTGAAGATCTTGAACATTCATATGTAAAAAATCATTTACCCGCTTCTAAAATCGACCCATGCCGAGCCCGACCCTTTTAATTCTTTTATCCCTGTAGAGTAGGATTCCCGCCCTACCTAGGGTAGGTCCGGCTTGTTTCCGGTATTTTCCACCCGGAAAACAGTCGGCCTCCAATTTTATAGACGGGGGGATGGGAGGGAAACCAAACGGGGGATTTTTTCCTTGTTTTCGTGTATATATGTTTTTCGGGGTTTTTTCTCCCATTCCCATCATATCCATTGTAAAAAATCATACATTGTAAATAAAATCATGCATCACTTTCGGGTTTTAAGTAGGACTTTTTCATAGAGCAAATGCGGTATTTTGGTGGTTGCTGCGTGCATGGAGATGGACGAGTGATTATATATTGTATTGTTGAATGGGTCGGCGAATGTGGCTAGCTAGGTTCCCCATAGAAAATATAGTTAAAGCATGACCGCTCCCTTCCCCTCCCCCAAAACCACAAGGCCTCGTGCCTTCTTGTATTTATTACAAGGAATAAAAGAATAAGCCTACAAGTCAGACCAGAAGAGCCGTTCCTATTGTTGAAGTATATCCTTACTCTATCACTAATCCTATGTTCTTATTACTAACAGTCTCTCTCTTGTAAATACTCTTTCCTGTAAATATAACTATTTACCTCACATATCGTGGTTTGTCTTATTATTGCTACTACTTGTGTTCACTAAGCAGAACACAACATGAAGACATTACGAAACTAAAACTTTAAAGATTTTTCAAGCAAAATACAGAAGAAAGTTCAATCTCAACACATTTTCAAAACGGTGTTAGTTTTTTTTATGTTCGTCAGGTTGGTTTATTTCAGATGTTACATGTTCTTCAAACCGGTAAGAAGGATATTAAAACAAATTGAGTGGTTTTCTTTGTTGGTGAAGGAAAAGTCTTTTTTTTTTTATCTCAAATTCGCCATCACCCCAAGAAAGGAAGTTTTCGGTACAAATTTGACACTTTTAGAATCTACCGAAATCTCGTGTCTGATAAGTCCCAGAAACGCGAGTAACGTGATTGGATATCGCCAACTCGATCATATCCTCCATAGATAGACACTGAGGTTGTTCGAAGAGGGAGGGCTACCACATTATAATAGTAAGTTCTTATGGCGTTATTCTATGCTTTAGGTTTCTTTTTCGAAGCCATGGAAAGGTTATCTCGAGCGAAATCTTCTTTTTGCTTGACAAAAAATCCTTCCTCTTCCAATCTAAGATAACAAGAAATATTAAGTTGTTTTTTGATAATGAAGCTGTCATACAAAAATGACTAGAGCGTTTGACAAAAATTATTTCCTTTAAAAAATACAATGACATTTAAGCTGATATCTCGTTTTCAAGATTTAGATTTTAAAAGAAATGAAAAAGAGCTCGCATTCATTCAAAACTATAAAACAAAAGAATTTAATTATTCAATTAGTGTGTATTTTAATGAAACAGGTGTTGATCAAAACACACGAAATTTGCATTATGTGTATTATTTTGTAGTAATTTTTGTTTTATTCATAAAAAGATAAATTGTGTTTAAAACTCTGTGATAGAAATTTATTAAAACTCAGATAACCCTTAAGAAGAGCAAATTATATTAAAAAAAAAACTTTACTTTTAGTGATCTTACAAATTTTCAATCTAGTGTGATGTTTATATCTCGCTGAGTCGTGGATGAGAGACTTATAACATTGACCGTAACAGCAGTAACGATTATCAACCTCATGTGATTAATGAAATTAGTCAGTCAACATCTATTTTACTAGAAATACGCATCATAACACAATCAATAAGATCTTCGTTACTTTTGAAAAATGTCAATTAAAAATTTCCGAAGATTTTAGAGTGGGTTCTATTTACAGAGTAATTATAATGCCAAACTGATCCCTTACTTTGTATTCATTTTCCGGTTACTTTTCTCGTTATCCATGCATTCAGATATGTTTTATTCAGTGTATGTTCAGATCAATTTTCGTGTTTTTAAAGATAATTTCTCTGTAAAGTAAAACAACATTCATTTAATACAATTATTATTTTTCTGTTTGAATGTTTTTAATTTTACCTCTCTTTTTCTACAAGTTCTATTAGTTCTTGCACTTACCTTGTACAAAATAGGTTTGTTCCTTTCTTGTGATTTCTACATAGTAACCCTTTCACTATCAATGAAGATAATCTTGACCCTTATTTCTGTATTGGTTTTCAACGCAGTAAATCTAGATCTTATGATAAATAAGAATGACATGAAGGAAAAACAAAACATCAAGAAACAACTGAGTAGAACAACGAGAAGATGCAAGAAATTGAAAATAAATTTTTAAAAATCCAAAAATTATCCGAAATTGTATGTCTGCTTACTTTGATGTCAACAGCTAAAGGCTGTGTCCTCTGAAAGCTTGTTTTCTACCTTTCAACCTAGAAGATGGACACTATGCCCTGGCCATTTAGATTGCACTTCAGTTAACTATCTTCCATAGGATGAAGGCAATATAGCAAGACTATGTATGAAATACGCAAGAGATCCACACCTATTTTGCGAAACACCTGAGACACCTTATCTCTTGCATACTCTTCTCGGGTTTGACCTTTGTTAGCCAGGTCCTTCTGATAAATTTGATAGTTTTCCAAAAGATAACGCTCAACGTCATTTCAGTACAATCAGTTTCAAGAAACAAGTTAAGAGTGTTTGGGATATAGTTAAACAATGGCTGGATTACTCACCAAGAACAAGTTTTATCATTTGTTTTACTCGAATCGAAAACTAAATGACTATGGTTCATATTTTGAGAAAATAGGAATTATTGGTCATCGGATGTTTCAAACAAATTGCATTTTTTACATTATATGTATTCACACACACACACACACACACACACACACACACACACACACACACACACCTTTGTTGATGGTACTCGAATTGTTTAAGCCTGATGTCATATTATTAACTTTCTCTCATAATAAACAGAATAAATTATTGCATTTGAAATGTTACCGTTAAGTTAAAATTCTTAAACAAATGTGGGGTAAAACACGTTTGAGAATTCAAAATATTTTCATTGTTACAGACAGATATTTATTATATTATTAGTTAGTTATTTAGGGCTGATTTTTATGAGCTCAAAATAACTAGGCACGTTATTTTTTTCATATAACATCATAATGAACACTGTCAGCAAAATTTATCTAAATCGACATTTGAAGGTAGAAAAATAAAACAAAGCTATAAAAATTAGTTAATTATTCATGAGCAAATTTTGAGTTTAACAAAAGTCAAAGATTAATTATTTGGTTTGAGAGAATTTTGATAGCTTCAAAAGACATTGACTTGAGAGAATAACTCTTTTTCTGAGCCCGAAAAGCCCGAACCTTCAGAGTCCATATATATATATATATATATATATATACCCAACTATTCTGCTCTCGGAGGATGTAATACAAGGTCAATTTTTAAGCATAGTTTAACTGATTTGAATCCAGATTTATCTTTCTCCTTGACTAGTTGTCATTCCAAGGTAAATGAGACCTTCGATTAACCCCATATCTTCCTCATGTGGAAAGCAAACATCCTCGCTAGGATTTGAACTTTGGTCGCGCTACCCACGTCCGTGACGATATTCATTTCACTACGTGTGTGTTTGTGTGTGCGTATACATATATATATATATAGTTTCAAACGCCGGTGTTTATTGTATCCCTCGTCAGATTTGAAAATTAAAATATATAAGTGAAACATCTCAGAACCTTCATGTCGCTTGAAAGAACACAAGAGACATTAGAATTCGTAACCTAAACAATGCACTTCTTCAACACATTTCTCAATCTTTGATTTCAATACTGCAAAGATGCTCATTTACATTCACAATAAAAGACTAAGACTAACTTTCGAGGCCGGTGCTTTTTCACTCTGTAATTCCATAAATACTCATCCGGGTTTAAATAATATTTCTCCGTACGTGAGCAAATCCATTAAAAATAGCTACAATATATTCCATCTTTAGCTAATAAATTCAACATATATCATAATTTTATCCTTTCTCTTTTTTTTTCTCTTTCTTTTCTTCCTCCTTTTGATTCGAAATCTTTCTCGATAAACAAACGGAACCTAAATTCTATACAATATTCCTAATAAGACAAATGACGTAATTAAAAACAAACAAACGCTGATTCACTAATTAAACGGACAAATTTTACTTGTTATAAAAATGTTCCATAGGTTTTTGTATTTTGTATCTTTAAACAACCATCTCTATATCAACCCTCACAGTCCTGATGATGGTTCATTAGAACCAAAACGCAGCTGTAGAATACACCGAATACACCTCAGCTGAGCGGTAAGACCCCTCCCCCAACGAGTGTCCTGGATATGACACTAAGCAATCTGATGGTGACGTTCCAGTGTTGCTGGAGTTTTGGGAAATGCGGAGTACCTCACTATTGCTATCGCTCTGACCCAGAGTGGTAGCACCTGATAGGGTCCTATCTATGGGTCAAATATAACTAAACTGCGTATTTATGCTAAATTGAATTGCTTGAAATAGAACTGTTTTTTCAAAATCAAACTGTACTACGCGAAACTGAATTGTTTGAAATAGAGCTATTTTGACATTTAACTGTGTGCAAATAAAAACTATACTTATACTAAAGTAAGAACTGTTTGACGAAACTGAATAACTTGAAATAACCTAAAAAGTTTTATATGCCAGAAAACCCAAACAACCAATCATCAATAAATCTCTACTTCTACTTGTTATCAATTTCTCACTCTCTCTTTCTCTCTCTCTCTCTCTCTCTATATATATATATATATATATATATATATATCATCATCATCATGTCGCACTGGTAGCACGGATATCCCTGACCCTCTCTCGCCACTCCTCCCTATCGTTCATCGCCCTAGGCAGACCGCCACCAAACGTTTCATATATTTCATTTTATTTGGTAATGATATGAAACTTTTAAGAATCTTTTGAGTTGGAGTTAAATTACAAAAGACCCGAAAAGAGTTTTGTCAATGGATAGAATTAATAATGATAACAAGTAAAATAGTCAGCGCCTTTCAGAAAATGTGTAACATATCGGTCCTAGACGTCGAAGAGAAGACACGATTAGCCATAACAGCAATATACGATTATCAACCGTCTTCTGGCTATTGCAATTAGTCAACGTCTACTCTGCAAGATATACGCATCATAGCACAATCAATAAGATATTCTTACTTTGAAAAATGTCATTTAAAAAATGTCTGAAGGTTTTTGAGAGGGTTCAATTGACAATGTAACTATAATGCCAAACTGATCCCTTACTTTCCATACGTTTCACCCAGCAACGATGTTAAGTTTTTCAATTACAAGATGCAGTTTTTCCAAGAAACTCGTGAGATTCTTGGAAGGATTGCGTTTTGTTCTCATTAGCTAAGTAGACAAACTATCAGTAGAAATATCACATATTCTTGTCAAACCTCTTACTCATTGACATTTTCTTTGTCTTTGAGGGCATCACATTTGGTCTCTATGAACTACTCATGTAGCGTATCCTCCAGGCTATTCATCTCTATTTGTCTTGATTTGAATTTCTCATATATATATATATATATATATATATATATACTGTTTGGCTTGGTTGTGTTTTGCGATACATCGATCCTTGTGTCTTTTTTAATGTCAAATCCTGTTTATATATATATATATATATATGTGTGTGTGTGTGTGTGTGTGTGTGTGTGTGTATTACTACTTACCACTGATAATTCTCTTTGTACACAGTTAAATAGTTTGAAGCGTTGCCATCTAACACTTATAATTCTATTTGATATTAATCATTTGTTTGAACTTGTTCAAATGGTTTCAAACAATGTTATTAAACAATTGTAATTCTATTTATCAAGTATTCCAACCAAATACTAACAATTTGCAAACAGCTGTATAGTTTCAAATAACTAACAATAATAATCTTCAGTAAATTACTGGACAGTTCTATTTGACCTAGAAATGGGAATCTAACGGTTACAACCAATTGGAGTCAGTGTAGCCCTGAGAGTAATGGAGATAGAGGTATAATCAACATTCCCAAACGTCAGAACTAGAGCTTCACTATCAGATGCAGCTTACTGTTATTTCCTGGACACTAAATTATTTCAAGTATTGCCAACACTAAATATTCTATTCACCATTGTTCATTCGTTTGCACATAGTTAATGTATTGCTATCTAACACTAATAATTCGGTTTGCACTCAATTAAATGGTTCCTAGCCGTTTTATCTAACACTAATAATTCTTTTCGTCTTGCTAACTCTAATCTAACATTAATCATGTATTTGCACAAAGTTGAATTTCAAGTATAGTAAATGATTAAACATTTCTGCTTGACAGATGGATAAGACCCGAACAGGTACCACTAATCCGGCTTAGAGTGAACCTGGTAGTTATAACAATAGAGAGAGACTCCACATTCCCTAATTTCCAGGACTGGTGCCACGCCATCAGATGGTTTACTCTCATGCCCAGGAAACTCATTGAGTGGGTATTACCCCTATGCAGAAGTGAAGTTAGTGTATTCTGCCGCCCCTGCCACAAGGCGGATGTATATTGTTTTACTATATTAACTTTAATAAGATACTTTAATTATGAAGGATGAACATCAAAGCAAAATTTACAAAACCCGTTGCTTGTATCACACAATTTTCATGATATATTCAAAATAAAATATAACCAATAAATCTTAGTTTGAAAAAGTGAATTGGTTATGAATCTGCATAAACGCTCCCGTGTGAGTCTGTGTGTATTTGTAGTTTGTCTTGGTTTGGTTTATTTTACGGTATATCAACCCCGTATGAGTTATCTAAAAGCGAAATTTGATTCATTTTTAGATTTTTAATTATAATCATAACTATTTTTAATATTCGGTTGCAATCTTTTTAAATTGCACTTTTTATTTGTCAAATGATAATTTGTTTGTGCACAATCAAATATTCTTAAGCATTCCTAATAAATGTGTACAATTTTCAAAGTCATTTGACCCATACATGTGACCCTAACAGTTGCTGCCACTCTGGATCAGAATATACCTGTGTGTAATGTCAATGAAAGATTACTTCATACTCTTCAGAGCACCAAAACAAGAAGCTCACTACCAGATATAGTTTAGTGTCATAGTCAGGACACTTAAAATGATACACCTATGTGCATGCATTAATCTTCATACGTATAAACAAAAGAGCATACACACTCACGTGAACATACACACACGCACACACACATAGATATATATAACTACACAGGCACATCTATACGCTGCATGTTACATAAAATGTATATCTATAGATGTATGCATAGGATCTCATACCCTACAATATATATATATATATATATATATATATATATATAACACCAAAGTTTAGCTTGAAATTAATGCCTGAGCTGAATTTATTGTCGTTTTAAACGTGATAAATGCACCGGTCAACATCAGACGATTATTTTCTTAGCTTGTTTATCGTTTACCACGCAATATCGGGGCTGATTTACGTGATCCAACGTTCCATTATTATATTGCTGTTCTCTTATTGTTTCATATCAACCTTCCTCAAGTAAAAAAAACAAGAAAGAAACAAAATTTACAGAACGTATACGAGACATCTCTGTTGTTAACCCAACTAGCCGTTGGAGTTAATGTCAACATAACCTATATTTTCAAAAAATGTATATAAGGTTAAAAGTTATATGAAAATTTATTATAGAAAATATTAAACTTTTTTGAGAATCTTTTCAGCTCAGGTATACAAATATATCATTATATCATTATTTATATCATTATTTATATTATCATTATTTATATCATTATTTATATTATCATTTATCATTTAAATATTCAAATTATTTTACAACAAGCATCAGTTTTGTGGCCTTTCTGTCCGACTAAGCTTAGTAAATATGTCTTCCTTTCAAATCAAGCTGAATGCATTTTCTTTCGTTTATTCAGTGAAGGAACAAAAAAAAAAAAAAAAAAAGGTGAAACGTGAATACAAAAGTAAGCATGAAGTATTGTACACCTCATGCCACATTGCTTAATAAAATAACTATGACACGAAGTAATTTATAATGTTGTTATAATCCCTATATATATAATCCCTTCATCAATCTATATCCGATTTATGGGAAGAATGGAACATTTTAGCGTAAGCTTATCTATGATTTGGTACCCCTATATTTTCCCACCGATAACGGTGAAATTGTCTTTGGGTTGATTCGGCAATTGATACTTGAGTCATGCGTGCTTTTGGGGTATTCCAACTTGGAAATTTTTCAGATTTACAAACACCACTAATATTTCTTTCGTGTCTTTTCCTTTTTTTTTTTTTTTAAATCAAATCATACCGAAACTAGTAAGAAATACATTAATGCTACATTTCTAAAAAGGATGGCAAATCAGGTGAAAGAATTAAATAGCATTCTCTTTTTACCTTTTTTTAAATAAAGATTAATTTACGAAAAAAAAAGACGATAATAAATATTCCCGTTTTTTTATATCATCTTCAACGTAAAAAACGTATTGATTACAAATCTTAAATTTAGATTTTAAAAGACAAATCTTATCTTTTGATAACTATCAGTAATTTAAAAAAATTACGTGTTAGAAATGTATTTTATGCAATTTTTGAAACATTCTTAATTGCAAAAGTGTCCTTGAAAATTATGGTTTGTTCGAAGCAATTATTTCTCACTCTCTCTTTACTGTTGGCTCTGTGAATTATGTATACTGTCAACAAGCATGTCTCTTATAAGATATGGTAGTTTTTGTGTTGCTTTTGGCGGTTTAGTTCTCAAATCATATATATATATATATATATATATATATATATATACTGATTGTGTAATGTAGATATCCACTGACGTTGTTGTGGCATAAGAAAGAGAACACAAGCAGTTGGTTAGTTGGTCAATTTTATGTATTTACTTAACACCCCTGCACGATGAAGATGTGACACAAGGTCATTTAAAGCAAAGTACTGTTGGTCGGATTTCAGAGTTTTCCTTCTCCAAGATTGGTCGTTATAACAAGCTAAAAAACTTAGTCTATTTACTATTTACGCTTAGCTGGAGGGAGAAAAGTTAGACGCTTACTTTGTCCTAGGGTATTGACGCCATGAGATATGCAGACAACCTCGTCTGGGATTTGAACTAGGATCGTTATGTCCATTTTCTATTACGGTAACCATCGCATCATAAGCACTTCAAAAATAGATCTAAAAAATCACTTCGAAACTTTCTCAAACAGATTTATTTGACCGATTGATTAGACTCTGGATCAGATTGGATCCTTAATAGCAACAAACGGCCGACTCCACACCCACCAAAGCAATAGAACTAGACCCTCATCACCGGAAACCATTTAGTATCATACTCAGGACATTTTTGGTGGTGCTTCTTACCCCACTGTAAGAAATGCAACGTATTCTAGATCCCTCTAACAGGGCCGGAGAGCTACCTGATATTATGTACTAAGCTTAGTATGAAAAAAGGGCCTAGGGATTTTATCTGTGTAAAAGCTACTGATTTTGGGAAGTGTCTTACGTTATAAACGACGAGAATTTTGAATCACCTTCGAAACCATTTTTAAAGTTTAGCCTTCATGGTGTACCGCATAGTTGCGAACAAGAGACCTGTTTATTGCTCATGTATTTAATGAAGCTTTTCTATAACAAGTCAATACAGGTAATTCAACTTATTTTGAGGTGTATAAGGTTACGCTGATATTAAACAGGAGTATAGAAAGATTAATTTTTCTCGGTCAAGAAATGTTGTTTCCCCTCTTCCAGCAAAAGCATTGATGAATAATGGTAATTTCATGTTTTATTGAGAATTGGTTGACAAATTGTTAGAATAGGAATGCAATACATATACTGCAATACATATACTGCAAATACATAAGGATATAGAAATATGTGTTTATGTATGCGCCTACATATATTTACCTTCAGTAGATTAAATCCTGTCTTCAGTTGCATTCAAACAGTTGATCGCCTGCTCTTTTAGACTATGAAATCCGTCTTTGATAAAGTGATGCAGACCTAAGAGACAGGATAAAAACCATACAATCCTCTTAGTCAATCTTAGTCAATCTTGTCCAAGTGTATCAAGCTCCAGCGAATGTTAATTCTTCTTTCGGCATATGAACGGAAACTGATATTTTGTCGAGAAAACGTGATCAATAGATATAGCCAATAAGATACAATAGATTTTACAAGGCATGGATCTGCCTATTCTCGATAGGGTAGATTGGGCCTTTTAGTCTTGGTACTGTAATCGACCTAAGAAAATATAAACTGTGGTGGAAGTGGTTGGCTAAATATCACCGGGCAGGATGTAACACAAAATTATTTTTAAGCGGAGTACAGTTTAGTACAGTTGTTGAATTCAGAGTTGGTTGTTGTTCCAAGAAACACCCCTGCCTTACTAATGACCCATATCTGGAGGTGGGATAGAAGGTTCATGCTTTTCCAAAGGCATCTTTGCGAAGTGAAACGTCATCAGCTTCGTTCATGATTTGAACTCGGTTCATATTATTAAGTTCCTACAACAATAACCGGTACAATTCCCGTGCCTTTTCGTAAAATGTGACCTTTGTAAGATTGGCGTAAAAGTCACCTGCCATTAAAAAAAACTTTTAAAAATTTAAATGTATAAATATAACATTTGATAAATAGTCCAAAATAATTTCCAAGATTCAAAAGAAATATCCCTAGAATAAGAATTTTATTTACATTTTTTATTCAGTTTTTTAAATTGTAACTGATTTTTGCACCATTTTATTTTAGGAGGAAGATGTGTTTCGAAGAATCATTAATAGATATATAAATAAAGCAGAAAAAATTCATTACAATTTATTATTATTATTATTATTATTATTATTTACTCCTTTAGAGTTTTTCACATCAGTGTTAGCTGATGGTTTTTCGCTGGAGTTTCAGTGACAGCAAGTCTCCTCAAGTCTCCAGGACACTTCTCAGTATTCTGGCAGTTTTCAATAATGCTGTTGTTTGGATGGTCTTCACTCGGTCGCCAACTTCCAAGTCTTCCAGGCCCTTTAATAATCCTTTAGTTACCGTGCCAAAGGCACCAATCACTATTGGTATAATTGTCACCTTCATGTTCCATGTTTTTTTCAATTCTCTTGCAAGGTCGAGGTACTTATCTCTCTTTTCACATGCCCCTTTGAGCGTTAGCTGATGTTTTTTCTACTGGTGTTGAGTGACAGCAAGTCTCCCCAAGATTCCAGGACTCTTCTCAGCATTCTGGTCGATCCTAATATTGCTGTAATCTGGATGGTCTCCACTTCTTCTCTTATTTCAAGTCTACAAGTCTCTTTAACAAGATTTTGAGGATTCTTCCAAGCGCACAAATTACAATTGACATCACCTTTATCACCATGTTCCATAGATATTTTAGTTCTCTTGTAAGGTCCAGGTACTTTCTCTCTTTTCACTTTCTTTAATTTTACTCTGTGATCCTATGGAACGGCAACGTCTATTATTCAGCAGGTTTTCTTTTTTTTCCTATGGTCAAAATTAGATGATCTGTTTGTATCACAAAGTCCCCGAGAACTTTTTGTGTTTAGGCTTATAAAATAGTCCAACAAACTTGGATAATAGAGTGTAGAGGTAAAAATCCACGTAGGCATCTTTCAGGGAAACTTACAATCGCCATTCGTTATAGCAATATTACCACTCAACTCGTGTACGTAGGAAATGCTCAGAGGGGCAACCAATTTACAAAATTACAAGGAAAGATTAAGCACCTCATATGTATGAATGATATAAATGTTTTTGCAAAAAATGAAAAATAACTGGAGATCATCATACAAGGAATAAATATTTACTGACAGGATAAAAGAATGGAAGATGGGATTGAAAAATGTTGATTGATCGTAATGAAAAGTTGGAAAATAAAAAGACTAGAAGGAACAGCAATAACAAATAAGGAAAGCATTAGAACGCTTACAGAAAAGGAAAATTACATACACTTTGGAATATTGGAAGTGGACACCATCAAACAAGATGAAATAAAGATCAGAAAAGAATACCTCAAATGAATAAGAAAGCTTCTCGAAACCAAGCTCTGTAGCAGAAATCTCATCAGAGAGATAAACACCTTGGTAGTCCCCGTTGTTAGACATTCAGGGCCATTCTTAAAATAAACAAGGGAAGAACTCAGACATATGGACCAAAAGATGAGAAAAGTAATGAATAGGCACAAGATTTTATTTCTGAGACATGACATAGAGTGTATGTGTCAAGAAAAGAAGATTGCATAGATGTATCAATACAAGTTGAAAAGAACAAAGAAACATTAATTACAGCAGCCAATAACAACAGTGGCAACAGTAGTAAAAACAGAAAAACAATATAAAATAGGAAACAGAAAAAGGATGAAAACAACTCTATGGGTATTTCAAGCAAAAAACTGGTGAGATTACAGACGAGAAGACATGGATATGGCTGAGAGAGAGAGAGAGAGAGAGAGAGAGAGAGAGAGAGAAATTTTAAAAGAGAAACTGGATCTCTTCAAGACAAAACAACACCATATAGATGAATTATGTTAAAGCAAAAATCGATAATACTCAGTAGAATAGCAAGTGTAAGTTATGCGGTGATAGAAACGAAAACATCAAGTAGTAAGTAAATGCAGCAAACTTGAAGAAAAAGCGTACAAACCTAAGCACGACAAGGTGGGAAAAGTGATCCACTGGATTGTTAAATTGTTAAAGAAACTGAAATTTGGCCATACTACCAAATAGTATATGCACAAACCAGAATTTGTCTTTGAAGATTAAACGCATAAAATTTTTTTCTATGATTTTGAAATCCAAACGGATCATTTCATTCTGGCCAGAATACAATACTTAGTGCTAATTAACAAACAGGAAAAAAAGAGAGAACTTGCCGTTTAGTAAACTTTGCTTTTTCAGAGGCCTACCGAGTGAAAAGGGAAAAAAAAACAAGTACTTAGACCTTGCAATTCAATTTGAAAATCTGTGGAATATGAGGGTGACAGAGATACCAAACGTTGTTTGTGCAACTGGAACTGTTCCCTACAGCTTGGAAAGAGGACTCGGACAAATGGAAATCAGAGGGAGAATCGAAAACTTCAAACATTGCTGAGATCGACTAAAATACTCCTGGAGACCTGAGGAGACTTGCTGTCACTCAGACTCCGGTGAAAGAACACCCACAAATGCTGGTGTGAAAAACTATCCAAAATTGAAATGCCAACTACTACTAATACTAATACTAATATGTGCATACATACATGTATGCATAAATGCTAAATTGATAAAAATAGGAGAAAAAATATTGATTATAATGGTAATACCTTATGCATAATCTTGAATATCTTAAGATTGTTATGAAGAAGCTATGGCTTTTACACTTCTTCATAACAATCTTAAACATAAAGTATCGTAAAAATGAGTCAACATCAATAAAATTTTGATATCGTAAAACGATTGACACTTAATGTAAACACAAGAAAACAAGATAAAAGAAAGACTAATAAAAAATTAAAAATAATGCCAACGTTTCGCCTAAGAAATTCACAAGTTGTAAATCGTCAGAATGATGTCACAAAATTCACTTACTATTTGAAAAAATAAATAACTTTTTAAAATGTGTTTTAAAGCTATTATATCGCTAGAGAAATAATTCTATTGCAGAATTGCGCAGCAAATGATTTTACTAAAACAAACTATTGAAATCAAAGTGATTGTCAACGGTAAGATTTATATGTTAATGATCGTGACTGAAAAAATGGTTATTATATGTCTAATCTAACTAATCAAAGTTTCCTTTTTGTCGTTATTCTGAATATCTTTAGAAATTTTTATTTCTGTCACGATCAGTTAAAGCTTCATTGCCTCTTGATCCGTCTTGCTGTCATCTAATTTGACGTAACCATGAACAAAAGGTCAAAATATGTCTGAATAGTTGCCATAAAAGCGCCTGCATTTCCGCACACTTTTATGAGGCGTATACATATATTAGATAAGTGTTAGTCACATGCACATTCTCATACACACCGACTCTCAGACGCAATCCAATGAGAACTAAAGGGGCTCTCTCTTTCTGTCTCTCTCTCTCTCTCTCTCTCTCACACACACACATACACACACACACACACACACACACACACACACATATATATATATATATATGTGTGTGTGTGTGTGTGTATGTGTGTGTTGAGCTGTCGAATTCAACAAGAAAACAACGCTTGCTCCCAAAATAATCCGAAACTACATTAACGCGTGTCTGCAGTCTGCAGTGTGATATGAAGGCCTTAAAGCTGAGAAGTTCTCGTGGGAAACACAAACTCAGGTAGGAACAAAACTTAGAGGAACATTCAAATGCAAATTAAACGTATCATTAAAAAATAAATAAAAATAAAGAATAAAAAGTAGGAAAAAAGAATCTTTCTTAATTGTTCTTTATATGGGCTTTTATTGTTCACACTTTGTGAAATAGTTTTGTGATGAAGTTAATGAAGCAGAAATTGTTTTAATCGCGTCGAAAGTCGAGCAATGTCATATCTTGTTTATCTATGCAGACACGTGTCTTTTTTTCTTTTTTTGACTTTTTTCTTTTTTTTTTTTTTTTTCCTTTTGAACACATCAGAAAGTAAAGAGCTACATTAGATCGTTATGTTAAAATCTTCTAATCAGTCGGCCGACCATGAATATCAACATCTTTTGGGAGTGTCTAATCAAAAAAGAACAAACAATAGGTGTACGTAGGTTAATCAGTAAGTTCGTAACTTACCGATGAAAAGTGCATTTATTTTTTTACTCTTACTTTTCAATTTAATTACATTGTCACTGCACTTAACTCAACACTTCACCATATATCTTGTAAATTATATTACTTATGTATTACATTATACAGTGAAAAATTCAGATAAACTCTTAGCTAATAATTTTCAGGCTGAAGACACTAATCTACATGAAAGGCCCTATCTGATTGATCCGAGGGACATGGTTAGAAAAAAACAAACAAACAAACAAACAAACAAACCTCATATGTTTTTGATTTGATCGTCCGCCTTATCTTTAGGAACTACAAATACAGTTACAGTTAAAAAGAAAATACGCTGGATTAGAAAGATAGTAACGAGTTCTACATTTCTCTTGAAAGAACTCCAGACATGAAATGAGAAGGAATGTGAATCAAAGAATCAGTGGAGGTGAGGCTCTCGTCTGATATACCCAAGAAACTTTCTCATAGAGTAAATACATAAAAAAGAAGGTAAAGTTGTATTCAGTATTTGCAAAAAGTATTTAGCTAGAATTTGAAACTATATTAAAGTTTCATGGCGAAAGAAGAGCGATTTTTTAAAAAGTTCAATCAGTAAAAAATACGACCGAATAAGATGATAGAATAATTCCTTTCATTTTTATTCATTTACTCGATTAATAAATTTTCATTTTAGTTAGTGAATATTTTTTCGAATAATAAATAATCGATCACTCATTATTTCTGCTGTTTCAAGATTATAGTGTTAACATTTAGAGTGAAATTTTAATTCTATTTATTGCAAACTTTGATTTGATTTGAAACCGAAATAGGGCCTTAAACGGTCCTGTTTCAGTTTCAAATCATCAAGTACCTTTCTGAAGAAAATAATTGTTAGATTTTCCTGACGTATACTCATAGTATATATATATATATATATAAATAGTGATGCTTACGTAAGGAAAGTCAAGCATAGATCCCAATCATACTCTCCGGTAAAAGAGAGAAAAAAATACGATTACCTAAATTTTCAATACGGGCAGACTAGTGACAACCAAAAAAAAAAAAAAAAAAAACACCCAACGCTTGCTACCGCTGTGGAAAATTACATTAGGCCAAGGACTGTCCCTATCGTACAAAAAAATGTCAAAACTGCGATAAATTCGGACATAAGGGCTCAGTGTAGAAACAGAAAAATAATTAAAAACAGAGTCAGATATACAAAAAGCGAGGACAAGACAGATAAAGTCGTTCGTAAATACATAACAGTCAAAGTACTAAATAAGTCAGTAAGATTTCAGTTAGACTCTGGCTCTGATTTATCAATAATAAACTTACAAACTCGGAGAAAATTAAATAGGCCAATAATAAAGATGACAAGCAAGAAGGCGCCAACGGTAACCAATTAATACGTTTTGCCAAAAAGTAGAATGCATTACGGCCGAAGCTGAAAAAATGAAGATGGAACTAAAAGGTAGTTTCCCTGAAGTATTTTCAGCTCGTCTTGGCAAATGTACTTAAATTAAGGCAAAATTTGAATTGAAGGAAAATACACGCCCTATTTTTAGAAAGAAGCGAAACGTACCGTTCGCCGCGACCGAAGAAATAAATAAAGAGCTAGAGCGATTAGTGAATATGGGCATATTATCGAAAGTGGAATTCAGCGAATGGGATGCTCCAACGGTATGTATAAGAAAAATATCTAAGGATATCCGGGTATGCGCAGATTTTTCGACAAGATTGAACGCTGCGCTCAAGGATTATCACTATCCACTCCCCAGCCCAGAAGAGGTTTTAAATAAATCAAATGGAGGAAACGTCTTTTCAAAAATTGACTTAAGCGAGGCCTACTTCCAGATTCCAGTAGATGAAAATAGCTCTAAACTACTCTGTATTAACACACAGAGAGGGCTGTACAAATTTGACAGACTAGTTTTTGGAATAAAAGTCGCACCGGCTATCTTCCAACAGGTGATGGACACCATGCTGGGCGGCTTTGACTTCACTTTCGCTTATCTTGATATTGTATTTAGTAATAAAACGAAGGAGCTACACAGAGAACATCTAAACAAGGTTTCCGCACAAACACGGGAATTTGGGTCAAGGAAGCAAAATGCGATTTCTGCATGAACAAAATCAAATATCTGGGACATATCATTGACAAAGACGGGAGACCGAAAGGGCTACAGCTATCAAGGATATGCCCACATCTGATAATGTTACGACATTACAGAGCTTCCTTGGACTTGCAAACTACTACCAAAGTTTCATAAAAAATTTCCACGATCTCCGCACCCCGCTAAACAAACTACAAAAAAGATTAAAAGTGGAGATGGACACCCGAATGTCGAACAGCATTTGACCAAATTAAAAAAGGCATTAACATCTGATCTTTTTTTCACGCACAGTGACCCAAAACTGGAGATTATGGTCGTAAACGATGCCAGCTCATATGGGGTTGGTGTGTGTATCCTACATAAAATGCCCGATGGGACAAAAAAGCCAATAGCCCACGCCTCTAGAACCCTTCTTCCGGCCGAAAAACATTATTCCCAGATTGAAAAGGAGGCCTTGGGAATAATATTTGCAGTGACAAAATTTCACCGATACTTGCATGGCAGATTCTTTACTCTACAAACAAACCACAAGCCCTTAATAACCATTTTCGGATCAAAAAAGGGTCTACCAATTTATACTGCCAATACGCTACTAAGATGGGGAACGATTTTACTGAACTACAATTTTAAAATCGAATACTTCCCGTCAAAACAGATTAGCCACGCAGATGGACTATCAAGTTTGGTACCGAAGTATAGTGAACCCTTCGAGGACACAATAATAGCAGCCTTATGAACTGACTGAAATTAAAAACACCATCAAAGAGCTGCCTGTAAATTGACCTTGTGTCATATCCTGCCCTTGCAGAGGGGTTGGTAAATAGTATCAAAGAGCTGCCTGTGGCGCTACCCGAGATAAAAAGGGTATCAATGAACGACGACTTTATTACCAATATTATACAGAAAATCACAGCAAAAAACGAAAAAGTACCAGAAGTATTTTTACTATGTGACAATGTCCTCCTATATAGTGAACGGGTCGTAATAACAAAGAAATTGCAAAACAGAATTTTAAGAAATTTCCACACGGGACACCTGGGAATAAATAGAATGAAGAGTATCATGAGATGCTCTGTTTATTGGCCAAAGATGGATGACGACATTACGAATATGATCGAAAATGTAAAGGCTATGCCTTAGCGGCAAAAGCAACCCCACTACTTTCAAACCTTGGCCAAAAACAGAACAACTTTGGTCGAGGATACATGTTGATTTTTCGGGTCCCCTGGAAGATTTCTACAACCTAATTGTAGTGGATCGTTACTCTAAATGACTTGAGGTTCTCAGATGCAGAAGACCTACTACGGGGACAACTATTGGGTTCCTACATGAACTGTTTGCGCGGTTCGGTGTAGTAGTTTGTGTGGTTAGTGACAACAGAAGCCAATTCACATCAGTCGAATTCAAGTTCTGCGAAATCTTCCAAATAAAGCACATAACCACACCGCAATATCACCCAAGATCAAACTTCCAGGCTGAACGTTTTGGAGACACGTTAAAATGAGCACTAAAAAAAGCATCAGGTACCCTAAAGGACAAGGCACTTCAGCTATTTCTGCAGATATACAGAATCACACCCAATCCCAATACACCACTGGCAGTCTCACGAGCCGAGACGATGTTTGCTTGAAAGATAAGATTCGTCTTCGATAAGCTACTCCCGAAACAAAATAAGCTTCGAAAGACCACATTAGCGCCTAAAAAAGGTTCAACCCGGGAGAAAAAAATTACTTTAAAAAATAACACGTCCTGTTGGGAACGTGGAATAATTAAAAAAGAATTGGTGATATGGTGTACATTGTAGAAAGACCCAAATACACACATAAGAGACACCAGAACCAGTTACAGAAATGCCGTTTGAACGACTCCAACGACGTACCACAAACAGAAGAAGAGCCAATAGACACCATTTTCGACATGTTCAATTTAGTTCCTCGCCAACCAACACCTGAAATACGTCGGTCAGGGCGGAAAAGGAAATTCACCGACCCGTTGACGATCGACCCCACCCCCAAAAATATCAACAGCACTTTTACGAAGTAAAAGGCTTGGGGGAGGGGTATTGTGGGAACCTTACCCATCTTACTATAATGGACTCTCCTCACCGTTATTAATACAGAGATTTCGCTGCTAGAAGGGCAGATCACTATCGGTGTTATACGAACAGTACGAGACTTCTTACCTTTTCTATGTAACTTTATCTTTCTTGTGTAATATAATCTGTTATCTAATATCCGTGTTTGCGTTTTCATTAGTGACCCTTTCCGTGGCCACAACAAATAGCTACTTGAAGCTACAATTTTTAATCAATTGTTGTTCACATTAGTTATTTTAAGCCATATAATTGCACCCAAAAATGCATGAGACCTAATTAGGTTTGACTCGCCATTAAACTAACCCATAACAAAATAACCAAAACAATGTACTCTCTCTCTCTCTCTCTCTCTCTCTCTCTCTCTCTCTCTCTCTCTCTCTCTCTCTCTCTCCCTACTTGTGGCCTAGTGCAATGGTTAATAAAGAACTATATAACATCCAATAAGTTCAAAGTAGAGAATTGCTCAACAATTCATTCATAGCCAGCTTGATCTCTGCCAGACCAAGTGACAATTGATATTTTCGGATTTCTCCAGTAGAGTAATGATTTACGAGATTGTCTCTCTGACCGATCCTCTTCTGTATTAAGTATTTTTATAGCCTTCTTCCCGTCTAAGAATATCAAAATCAATTAATACAAGGCATCCGTCGTAAGGTGATCATTTTACTTGATAATGAAAGTGTACCTTTTTGCTATTGTGCTAGACTAAATCAATCTTCATGAATAATTTTGAGTGGTTTGCCATTACAAGTTATTTACCAGTTTAATCCCATATTTTTAGAGATTTGAAAAGTTCCAACAACTAAATGCACGATTGTTCAAGGATATGAACAGAATTATTACAAATGTATTAGCTGAGTTTTTCAAAGTTTAACTCTAATCAATGAAAGTGCCATATTCATGTAGATATTTACTAAACTTAGTTTTGTCTGGTATAAGATAGAAGAAAGGCAGGTTGGGAAATGTCTGCTGGAGAAAATAGAGTTTGAAAAACATTTCAATAAAGTACATGTAAAGAAATTACAGGAATGGAAAAGAAAAAGCTGGAAAAACAGGTAAGAAAAGGAGAGGTAAAGAAATGAGAGATAAGGTAAAATAGGGAAAGATAAGGAAAAAGAGAGGTATGGAAAAGCCAGGTAGTTTTTTTTTAATTTTTTTTTTTTTTTGAGGTACAAACATAATATTCTGGCTTCTGGGTAAAATTCACTACTATCTCTAGTATTGTGGTAGCTGAGTTTTCACTCAAGTTTCATTTGAGAGATTTCAATCGTGATCAAGTTCAAGTAATTCTGCTCACTTCGTATTCTGTCTTCTTTATGCATCAGAATACTTTTGTTTCTTCCATAAATTTCCCAATATTCAGCTTTTTTGCAAGTTTCTTTGGGACTTTCAAACATAGGTATAGCTCCATCTTTAATATTTCTTAATTTTTCAGTCCTTTCGCCGTTTTGATATTTGTCCGGTTTTTCAGTTGCTTTCAATTTTAATCAATATCAATAAAAGTATCAATATCAAATAAAAGACTTAAATTGAAATTTGTTTCTTTTTTGCATTATTTTTTTTCTTCTTTCTTGTATCAACATTTAATCTTCTGTAATAAAATACATGATTGAAATCAAATTCTTTTTTTTTTTCATTCTTATATAAAGGTTTAGTTTTGTTTTTATATCCTATTGTCGTAGGAAAATGAAACCCAGATCGGACAAGTAGAGAAAGAATTGGAAAAATAATACTACAATGCACCCCGTATTTCTGTGTTTCTGGGGGGACCGACTGAAGATCATTCAAGATGGGTATAAATTAAAAACCTTTTAACTGGCTATTTGAACTGTTCCACTGAATATTTTCGGCAAAATTTTAACTTTATTTTTTATTTTATATACGCGGTATATTTTGGTTTTATGGTCTTCTTTAAAGCCACTGTTAATACGCATTCAGTTTCTTTTTCAAATGTTTGCTGTGCAACTATGATAAAATCCAACTCATTTGCACAATTTCCATTGAATTCTCTTTCCTACCCTATCATGTATATTTTTGTTCGTCTTATTAGTCAGTTTTCTGCTTTCGCATGATTGACAGTTTCTGTGCCCACATCGGTGATATCTATAATTTTGTCAATTCAGGGTTTTATATAAATAAAGTTATTGACCTTAGTAGATGTTAACCCGAAGGCTCCCTTTTCAATAGCAACTACATCGAGGTGTAGGGGAGGGCACTACTCAATTCCCTGGATTGCTCTACTTTACTTTTGATCCTTGCCTTATAATGCTAAGAGTTAAGCAAGGCAGCATCAAGTACCATTTTTTGAGTCTTTAGAATGACTAGATCTGGGATTGAACTCCAGTCTCCCGGACTATTGGCGTATACTATACTCATTTGGCCAATGAGGCTTTTATATATCATGGTCTAATTTAATCTGCTTTTTACAGTTTCTTTATTCAAATGTCCTCTAGGCAGCTACGTTCATCGCACGTAATCTGCATTTACTGCCTTGAAATGTCTCTGGAATGATTTTCCATATTTCAGCGTTTCATTTAGGGGTTTCCTAATCCATTTTTCTTCTCGTCATTTGTCTTTTATAATAAAAATTTACAATTCTGCAAAGTTCTTTGATAGCGGAGTCGACACAGTTTTCCCATTTGACAAGTCTGCTTCAACTCACTTTCATTTTTCTGTCATCCATAAGATGCAAACTTTTATGCAAGGTCATTAATTTCCTCGTCTTTTGATTCACATTTGTATCGGTTTCCGTCAAGCGTATTCATTTAGTTATGGGCTGGGGCAGGTTTCTCAACTTATTTAAAACTGGTCAGCATCAAGTTTTGTTTCTTGATTTAACTGATATATATACTTTATGATATAAAAAATGCAATGTCATTATGATCCAATATGATTTTGACAGTACTTTATTGTCCGAGCAAACAATAAAGAATAACCAGTGAATCCATAAATGAATTTGTAAGAGAGAAAAAAAAAGTGTATCCGTTAGGCTAACATGTACTGCAAAGCACGTGAAAAGTTTACCAAAAATATTTCAAGAAACAGGCGCAAATAATTTCATGGGCTTTAATTGTCTTTGTTTTTTTTTTGCGATTTTTTACCAGTTGGCGATGCTTCTGGACGCGATAAATTCAGACGATATATAGTTTTATTTTAGATGTATAAAAACTATTCATAAAACACACCTTATTGAGCAAAACATGAATGAGGTCTCACAATTTCACCAATTGACATATTGTTACTAGCTGCCATAATCAGATTCAGAATCTGTCTCATCTGGCGAATTTGCTATGTTGGTATAAGTGCTTTTATAGTCTGAACAAATTAGAGAACAAACCAAACCAAACCACACCACACTTTTAAAATATGAAGTTCAATACATAGCCTACCAAACACACTTTATTTTTATTTCTATTGTAATTTTCTTACTGACAAATAAATTTTATTAATGCGTTTCTGATATCAAAGAATTTACTGAAGTTACTTACTCTCTAGTGAACACGATTCAAGATATGACAAAGTTTACTCAGAATAATTCAATAAACCAAATTGTTCCGTCACTTTTTTCTGCTTCGTTTGTCCATCAGAATGTATGTTTTTATGATATTTAGGGGTTGTCAGATTTGGCTAACAGAACTAAATAGTACACTATTCAAATTTAAATTAGAATATTCAATTTCCATATACACGTGTAGCTTGATACAAAATAATATTAATCTGTGAGCCAAATATATTTTAAAATATTACAAGAAATCATTCGAAAATCTAACTAAACATGTGTCCTGTATTTCTATTTGTTAGATATATCAACTCTGCAAAAACTGGAGAATAAAACCAAGTTAAAGAAAATCTATAAATCAATCTTCACTGTATATTTACCTACAGAATAAAGATAACCTTCTGTTGTGGATCTCATGATGTTTCTTGTGACAAAAAGTTTGCAACAATTGCTTTTACTTATTCTAACGTAAGACTACTTGGAAATTCCCTTCTCAAAATGAGTTGCCACTTCAAATTTTAGAAAGTTTGAAAAGTTTTATATCTTTAACAATAATCTGATGCTGAGCTAACAGATTTTGGGTAGCACTTTGTGCATATTAAAGAAGTTCTTTTAAATTTTCAGTTGACTTTGCAAGTTTTTTAATAGTCGTTCTAATAGTTAATTGCGATTATAGAAATTTACATACCTAAATAATTCCTAATGTTATCTGATATGTTGAATTCGTCGTTGTGACTTGTTAAATTTATTCATAGGAATAATATTCTTTTTACAGTCAGCGCTCTAGTGATTCAATATCTTTGTGGGCATGCTGTTGTGTGGCACGAGTGTTTTGTATATTTTATAAGTAGCTGGTTTCATAAAAGCATTCTATTGTCGCACAGACTTTTCAAAGAAAATATGAATAAAAAGACACCCGCATTAGAATACATCAGATTTCTACATGTTGAAAGAAAAGTCGAAATTGTAAGTCACATTGCTGTTTAGTGATTTTCAAATGTAGATTTTCGGCGCAGGATAATGCTCCAATTTTGAAAACTAACATAAAAAGATCTTCCTACCTTGATTTACTTTTCCTCTTCCTTTTTTAATCTTGTGTTGTATTAAACAAAGCTCAGTAATTAGTCTTGCAGCTCAGCGGATTACATATTTTCCGTGAGTGCCAGAGGTTTGTGTTCGAGGTAGAAAATATATTTTTTTATTACAAATGAAAGGTTAATGTGTATGAGGCAAGGTAAATGAGTTATTGATTCGAAAATCCAAGATTATAAGGAATCAAATCAAATATTTGCAATCGTAACTGTGACATATCATTAGCGAAGTACAATAATTCAAAGTTGTTCTCCAGGTCACAGAGAGCTTTTTCTCAGACAGTACTTAGCAGAGCTCAGTTGATTGCTTGGTGCTTGGCGCTTGGAGTTAAAAAGCAATGCTGAGGGGACCAACTTTCTTTGCAATAGCCACGCATACAAGACATACATATAGATGAACATATACATGCGTTCATGTCTATATACGAATGGTGATCAATAAGTTCTGAGTATGGCATACAATTAGCTGAATTCTAATCCAAAATATTTTCCAAAAAAAGTGTGCGAGTAATATTCTTGACTGAATTAAGTGCATTAGAAAATACATATTCGTTGCATAAAATAAGAGCGTTTTTAATTAGTGTTTAGGCTTATTATTAAATCTACCTACCTATATATATATATATATATATATATATATATATATATATATATATATATATAGGTAGGTAGATTCAATAATAATATATATCCTCCCCAACACACGCATATATAGACTTCCTGATGATCCGATAAGGTGAAACTTTAGTAGAAGATTTCCGACTCGCCATTTAAGTCAATTATATATATATATATATATATATATATATGGGAAAGTACCGGTATTAATTATAATTTCAAATCAATATTTTCGACCTCATTAGTTTTTCCGTCATAAACCTTTTGTATTCCACATGAGATAGCTGGTTATTGCGCTGTACACTTAATCACACAAACATATACGCACATCTACACGAATACAGTCATTAGAAAATGCTATTATATACATACACACGTGTGTACAAATACCTACACATTGTCCATAAAAGAAGTCTATATATATGCATATATATACGTGTATGCATATGTGTGTATGTGTGTGCGTGTGTGTGTGCATTTCTCTTTTATATATTCATGGACCTATAATTAGTAATAAACTTGTATATTTATTTATAGTTATTTGTTAAATATAATCACAAACGTGCGTGTGCACACACACATGCATGCATGCACACACACATATATAATTTAATTAGGTCTTCTTGCGTTTATAGATCTATGTCAATGTGCGTATACAAAATTTTCCAAAATTTTTTGTAAATGCATATAAATATAGTCGACTATAGTCGAAGGTAACCCGAAGATTCCCTTTTCAATAGCTACTATAGCAGGTGTAAGGGAGGGTGCTACTCGATTCCCTGTATTGCTCCACTTTACCCTTGATACTTGCCTTATAATGTTTAGTATTTTGCAAGGCGGCATCAAATACCATTTTTTGAGTCTTTGGTATGATTCGACTTGGGATTGAACCCCAGTCTCCCGGACTATTGGCGAACATTCTACTCATTAAGCCAATGGCCTGGTACTCAGATATAAATCACACACACACACACACACACACACACACACACACACACACACACACACACACACACACACACACACATACATATATATATATATATATATATATATATGTATCCTCTAGTACAAATGCAGACACACGTACACATAAACCCTACTGCTTGAGGAATGCTGATGACATGTACGCTTTTGGCGGCCGATCCTATTGTCAAGGGAGGGTGAGTACCGCCACACATATCGGTGTATCGGCGGCTTCTTGTGTTCACAGATGACAGGTGTCGCCAACAAGTCGGAGCTACACGCGTCCACATAATAACGAAGCACCTGTAAAGGCGTCCTGTATATAATTCAACAAGTTGTGTCGCCTTGAGACCAGTGAAAGATATATATATATATATATATATAGAGAGAGAGAGAGAGAGAGATGGGAGAGAGAGAGTTGAGATATATTTGATTGAAGATGTTGTCGACGGAATGAAATAGAAACACAGTCAGTAATTGATAGAGAGAGAGAGAGAGGGAGGGAGAGAGAGAGAGAAGGAGAGAGAGAGATAGAGAAAAGGAGAGTTGAAGGTAAAGCAGGAGTATCTTTAGTTAAGGTATCTTTGAGTAAGGAGTTGTGGACGAAGGTAAAATAGAGAGAAAGAGAGAGAGAGAGAAAAAAAGAGTGAGGTGATATGGTATTTTAAGAAATAATGAATATGCTAGAATGGAGGATTCTATACAGTCTATGCCACTACTTTAACGAAAAACACACACCCTGACACACACTCACACACACACGGACACACACACATTGAGACACTCTTAAACCTTCTTACATACAGATAGCTTCGAATGCTTTATATATTGCCACCGTGGTTTAACACAATTTTCTCACTAGTGTGAAAATCACCTTAACAACTCCGCAGATATCTCGAATGTAATATGAACTGTCTCATCGGGAGACAACGACAAATCTGCTTTGATTCATATATTGGTACGAGAGGTCCCCGCCGCAGTGCGTACCTACCCTTTGTGAAACAGTTACTTAAATTATCGTTGAAGACCGGTATGCTCAATACACACTTCGTTGGTTAAAAATAAACAAAAAACTTTCATTTCCAGTTCTGCAAAAAGAGTTGTAAATGCCAGATGTCCTTTGGATCGTGATATTGGTTATTACTGGCACGGAAAATTATATCATTGAGTTCAAATTCTAGTTAAGCTGTTTGTGTTCATATCTATCGATCTATCTATCTATCAATTAATACAGTGATTGGTAGCATATCATTTACAATCCTTAGAAAAAATTGTTTCTGTTAAATTGTTTTTTAAAAAGTTACATTCAGTGTTTCAATAATGAATCATTGGAAATGAAAAAAAGTTTGGGCAAGGAAGTCAACTGGGAAATATATTACTTGATATTTTCGATCATTAAGTGGCAAATACGACGCATTACCCTAGAAGTTTCATACTCTCTGTGTCCTCTACTCTTATCGCCATATATTATCAGTTATTACGCTCTCTGCAGTATTACTTATTTAGTCAGCGGTTTCAATAATTTTATGATATCGAAAAATTTATCGAACCAAAACTGGAATCTTTCTTTTAAGATCGAATACATTGGTAATATGGCGTAAGGAGATAGACTTTGTCGATATTTCTGAGATGAGGTATTATGTACATTATTTACATTTTTCGGACTATTGTCCTCATCTTTGTCGCCATGTTTATCACAACGTTCCGAGAGGAAATTAACAGGAGATAACTGATAACTGACATCCATTAAACATGGCTCGTGGAACTAGAACAGTCTACCCTAGTAAGCGAAATAAAGGGTTAAGTTCGACATTCCAACCTCCTGAAGAAGGCCTGTGCATGCAATGACCGAAACGTTGTGATAAACATGGTGACAAAGATGAGGACAATAGTCCGAAAAATGTAAATAATGAGATAGACTTTGATGAATTAATTTCCGCTAAAAGCTTTTTCGAAAAATGCAAGAAATTTGATAGCGAGGATATCTTGTCACGTCCCCACTCTCTATGTAACAGTATTAACATTAGTGCATCCATTGAGACACGCGCACTGAATAAACGGAACGAAATACAAATATCTCATAAAAATATACAGAACATTTAATGTACCAATCCAAGCCGTCGCTTTCTATCCACTGATGGTTCTGCGCGGTTGGTTGCGTCTCCAGAAGTCACAGTCAATCTGCCAATCCTCCCCCATTGTGGACGACAAATCGGTTGCTAACGAAGTTACCAATCGGACAGTCGACGGATGAAACCGCACAATTAAGAAAAAATGAATAAATACTCGTGACGCCAACAGAGAATAAGACACAGATTCGAAATAAAAACAATAAATTTTCATTAGTTTCTAAAATCATTACATTTATCAACCTTTCCCGGCGTTTAATTAGTCATGTGAATCTGGGGCCTAGTCTACGATTTAACAGTCAGTTAAATTCTTGGTATTCGGAGTCTGGTATGATCATCTGTTTATCGTTACTGTTCTCAGTTTTTTCGCTATCAACAATTCAAGTGTTCGCTTTGGAAGTAGGATATCCACTGTTTGTTAGGAATCTCAGTTTGTTCGCTATCTGCAATTTGAAATGATTGTTTTGTTAGTTTGGCATCAGGTCTCGGTTATCCACTTTTCATTTCAGTTCTAAGTTTATCCACAATCAGCAATTCGAAAAGTTCATTTTGAAGGTTTGGTCTAAGGTCTCTGCTCAGGAACTGTTCTTTCTACCGATCTGATCTTGTCTCTGTGCTGGTTCCCTCTGAATTCCCTGCATGGTTTATCTAATCTCCGATCGTTACAGATCTTCACCCATTTTATCTCATCACCGATCTCGTCCATCTGCACTCTTGCGAGTAAAATCTCAGTTTTTATGTATTTCGGTTCTCATTCCAGGGTATTGTCCTAGCGATATTGAAATCATTTTCCTCCTAATTTGGAATATAAGGATTGGTTCCACCTTTTAACTCCGCTTTCACCCTCAGTGGTTGGCTTCTTCTGAATTTTACCAAAGGGACTGATATTTCCTCTTACTCCCTAAATATTTTATCATGGCGCTATTACCTACGCTATGCGGTTATTCCTGTCATGTGATAAGGCCGTCAGGACTCAATTTCCAGAGAAAATTTCCCAGACATTTCGAAATTAGAAAAAATATGATTTTCCCAAATCTAGCGAATTTGATCAAGTCGATGTCTGTCTGACTCTTCATAACGTTAACCCCAGCAACCTGTCCGTTTTGAGAGATAACTGTCTTTTCGATTTTGCCAGCACAGACAATTAAATCGTATTTTTCGGCATATTCATTTTTTTTTTAAATTCATAAATGTCTTTCTGTCCATCTTGTCAACACCTTTGGTTTAGTCATAAAACATTCCAAAAATATATTTCATTTATTTCTATTTTAATTATTTTTCCCTCGACTAATAAATCTACTTTGCTAGGCCCCTCGGCGTCCTATCAAATCATAAAGATAAAATGTGCACTTTGTTCTTGAAGAAAGACGAACATAAAAACCAGTGCCCTCCCTCTTAAAGTATTTCATATCTTAAGCTTCTCTTATGGTAACGAGGCTCACCCAAAAAGTGATGAAAGTTGGGGAATACAAAAGTGTTGAATTCACGGATTCCGGGAGTGCGTTGATAAGACTCACTGTACGTCGTTCGTGAAGACACAGTGCTCGATAGACTTTTCGTTTATATATATATATATACACATATATATATTCTGATCACAGAAGAGTATATAAAAAGACGTACAAAAATTGTGAAAGTTTTTTTTTTATTGTGTTTGATTTCTATACCGAAGCAAATGATTAAGTCATTTGCTTAGTGGCGAGTTCAAATCTGTTCAATGAACAGAAACGTAAAAAGCTGTCTGGTCCGTCCGAAGAACATGAACCAAAAAGAGGAAGAAAATAGGGCTCCGAATTCTCACTGACACCTGAAGTCAAAAGCACGCCCACGATCGAAGGCAAAACAATTATTTCTTTTCTTCATATACTGTATTTACAGCATGGAGAGCAGCCATCTGGCTGAAAAGCGTCCTGCTAGATTGATCTTGTTTCAATCATTTCGGTGATTTGTCTCTTCAAGTCAAAACAAAACACTTTGTGTGAGATTTTGTATCCTTTGCTGTTGCGACGTAGGGACCTTCCTGCTGCCGTAAAAAGCAAACAAACTGTGATCGTGTTGTAGGGAAAAAATGAAAACGCAACCATTCGCTTTTAAGCTCAGGACACTTTTTGTTTATTTCCGTGGGGTTTCTTAAAAAAAGTGGATTGTCGAGAGTCATTGGTCACTTTTTATTAAGGAATGATATTTTGATTTGGGTTTTGATCTTCATCTCCCTGGTCTTCTAGGAGTTCACCTGATTTCCCTTCTCTACTTTAGGTTTTTCTTAGGTCCGTCCCTTTTCCGATGACTGCAATTCATCTCAGATTAAATCTTCCTCTTGGAACATATACTGATCTTATGACTAATACATCACTCGAGTTGGTATGATGACAGCATTACATTGATAATCTTCTCATTTAAAATTCTGTTTCAAATTTCCCTCTAAATGTAAACTAATATAATATAAATTATAAAAAATTTTGATGAAAAAATAATCAGAGGATTCCTTTTAAATAAAAGCATCATTGTTCACAATAGGACTTCTCAAAGTGGTTCATATAGACCACTTGGGTAAATAATATTCTGTTCATTTTGAAAGCCCTTTAAAGCACTAGGTATTCAATGTTTTCTGAAACCTGCATGTCACGTTAATTTAGCAAAATGCATAACCATTAGGCAGAGACTCCTCTCATAATACACTGATGGATAACTGGACAAATGCATTACTTTTGCTATGAAAAATAGAAATCTATCTCTTAGCATATAGCAAAATAATCGAGAATGGCTTGTTCAATTATTAAATTACTCACGTAGCCAAATTATTCCCATAATATAAACTAGATTATATATGTCTCGGTCAGAAAAGCTCGAACATACATACAGCAGCTATGTGAGGATACGGGATGTAACCCTGAAGACCTGCCAAAAGCGATGAATGATAGAGAGAAGTGGCGAGAGAGGGTCAAGGATATCCGTGCTGGCGGCACGACTTGATGATGATGATTTAAATTATAACAAAAAAACCCCAAACAAACAAAAACAAACAAACAAACAAAAAAAAACAACTGTTATGCAGCAAAAAAAGCCTTCATCAGATGAAGACTGAGTTCAAGCGAGTTTATACTGCCAAAACATCAGAATCTTAAATACTTCCAGGTTTTTTTTATCAAGAAAATTCGAACTAAAGTCTTCATCTTTATTGTTATGCTCCCAACGTCTCGGCCGATGTGTCCTCCAGCCTTCTTAAGGTGTTTCATGTCGAACTACAGAGCATACAGGGAACTCCGAACTGAACCATTTATTTAATCCACATTTAATGAGCAGATTGTTCTGACTCTGTTAACCATAATTGAATACAAGTGCTAAATTATTGTATGAATTCTTTGTTATTTACTGGTAGTCAGGACTGAACCAGTAAACTCCGGATTAAGCACTTTAACCAAACGCCAATATCCGAGTTCCACATGAAACACCTGAAGAAGGCTGAAGGATGCATTCACCAAGACGTTGTGAATATAACAATAAAGAAATTTAGACAACTCTCAGATTTTGTTTGTTTTCCGTCACACCGTGGGAATGCCAGATCAAGATGCAGATTCTTTAGTACTTTCTTGTATTTCCAGCAACAAAGAGTTAATTCAATGAAGAAAACTGTAAAAGAACTGACGAGATAACCCGTCCTTACTCTGAATATGAACAAGAATAGAATTATGTGAAATACAGTTGAGATGTACAAGATCTAAAAAATGTATTGTTAATTCATTGATATTAATTTGAATGACATGACCAATTGGCATGGAAACTCAAGTCAACGTTCTATAAAGTTCAAGTTTAACTGACTAATTTTTAAACTGAACCTGTTTGATAAACAAAGGAAACTTGTGTACTGTTGGAAACTCTGACTCAGAATTCCTTCCACAGATTTATAATTTTGGCATGAGATTTACACCGTTATTGAGTCAAGCAACCCATTTAATTGAGATGGCTTATTATTGTTTTTTTTTTTCTGGCTTTGTATAATTTTGATATCATTCTATCACTCCATACATCGGGAATATAGAATAGCATATCTATCACCAAACAAAAATACCTTCATGCATACTTTGATCTGAATAAATAATTTATATGCAATACCTTTATTTAATATTTTTACTGTGATCCATCAACAGAAAGGAAATACGTCAGCTTCTTTATCAAATGAGCTACGAAGAGGCACTAGGGGCTTTTCAAGTTTGGCAATATAAGCAATAGGTTTGGCTTGCTACTTTTCGGTAGGTAACGTAGTTCTGGAGGAGTGATTTACCAAAATCTCTACTCAGTCTTAGTTTTATTCACCATATATTGTAGCATTCCAATGACGCAATGTGATATTAATTTTTATGGCGATAGAGGTATGAATTGATGCATTATACCGAAAGATATAAGTTAAGTGAATATAAGTTGTATCGGACAGAATTCGAAGCCGGACCATGGATTTCACTTACTTTAGCTGTTAGGAAATTTCAGTATTTGCTTCCTAGTCTTGGAAATAAAGCATAGCATTTAACCAACGTTCTTCTTTTCTTTTTCTGTCATATCTGAAGCAACAATGGACTCTCTAAGAACAATCAATATGTGTATGTGCGTATGTATTTGTACGTAAATATGTGTATGTGTGTGATTGAACATGACTCGCATGCTTGTCTCTCTGTGTTTGAGTGAGCGTATATTTGTATGGATATATGGGTATGTATACGATTGCGTACGGGCACATAATCAACTGCATCATTGAGTGCATTAGTATGAATATGCGCTGATGTATATTGGTGCAAACGTTTGCTCCGTGGTGAATAGATAAGTGTATATAGTGCATGTATTACGTGAATGTAAGATAGAACATGCGGGAATAAGCTAAGATAAATATACATACAAATACACACACAAACGAACACACAAACACACAGACACACATATATCTGCATATATCTTAGTAAATGTGTATATGTATGTGCGTCGTCGTTCTTCATAAATACAATAGATTTTTATTTAGTTTCAATTAACTTTTCTTGTTTGCATACAAGATAACGCATATTTTGATTCAACCAATGCAAATACTGTCAACACGTTTAGGATCTAGCTTTTTCCCTTAGACTTCCGGATATTTTCAAGATCATTTAATAAATCTAAATATGTTTTTTTTCTATTTTAACCCTATTACAGTTGATTTCCTGTTTGAGGCGACGTAAAAGTAGAAATCTGAACGAATTATTGAATACCTGAATGAAAATGCCTTTACCTACATTCAATATATATATATATTTGCTTTTATCAACCAATCAGTGCTTACCCGCTAGTTTTAAATTTCTTGAGATACTTCACAGACAACAATATTTGATTTGAGCCCCTAGTGCCTCTTTTTCCTCTTAGATTGTTTAAATTTTTTTGATTAATTCGAATCATAGATAAATCATCAACTCTTTTTATAATTCTAATTTCGAGCCTTCCTCTATCGCGAAGAAATAGATTTTTCTTTTATAGGAATGAAATTTGTTCAGTTTCTATTCAACCTTTCGATTTATTTCTTTTAAGTGAAGATTTAATATTCTTTTCTTTCAAGAATACCTTTTATTTCAACATCGCTTAACTATGTCAAAATTGATCGGTTATGTTAGTATTTAGATAAATTTATTAATACTGACATTACGACCGCAGCAGCCGCATATACTTTTAAAACATAAATACATTTTCTCTCTAACGTCGTGACATGCTAAAACAAAGACTTTTTACACACTCTAAATAAATTCCCTTTTAGATTAGGCTAATAAAATCAGCTATTTTTCATTGCATGAATCTTCTCAATTTCTCCTAAAAGATATCCATGCTCCGACTAAAATTATCTTCGCTTACAAGAAAAGATATTGTAACTTCTGTTTTTCAGCAATATTTTCTCTCAGTTATAAATTTATAGATTGGAGTTTATTTACTTATTTCAACCTTTGTCCGATATATATATATATATATATATATATATATATATATATATATATATATATATATATATATATATATATATCATAGCGATCGGTGGTGTTGAGAATATGTCGATGATATTTTCTGCATCCCTTCTCAATGACGTTCGTACCTGTAAGAGTCCCATCCAGTCAAATATGTATGTTTGAGAGTTATTAGTATTGCATAGGAATACTTGATACCATATAACTATGTGCAAACAAATAAATATTATTGAATAGGAAAAATTGCTCGAAACCATGTAAATGCTTACAAAAAATTACTTCAACATAATGGCCCAACAAGTGTTGTCATGCCCTAAAAACAACCATCTAAAACACACTCATGAACGCACTTACACACACACACACACACACACACACACACACACACACACACACACACACACACACACACATACACACACACATATATATATATATATATATATATATAAATAAATTAGAGTTAGAGAAATGAGTGTGAGTGTGTGCACATATTTGTTTGCATGTGTACTCGCGTGTGTTAGAAATCATAATTATCAATATAATGAATAGTGTGATTTTTCACTTGTTTTGATGGTGTCTCTAGAACCTTTGCTTTGATCAATATTTTGCTCCTTTAACCATGAATCAGAGTGTAGTAGACCACTTCATGCATCACGGTCGTAATATCTCATCTGCGGAAAGCGAAGTCAACATACGTATAGGTAATGTTTAACTGCTGTTGATAGATAATCGGCCAAATGGAAATTTGATGTCTCTGATGGAATAAAACGTGATTTCTTCCAAGCTATTGCTGAGTCAATACTATTGTATAGCTGCACCACTGAGATTTTGAAGAAATATTTTGAGGAAAAGCTAAACGCGAACTATACAAAGAGTCTGCGCACTGTTTTTCACAAATCCTGGATGCGGCATCCTACAGAACAGCAGCTATACCTCCCAAATTTTCCAAGTAAGATGATCAAGTTGTGCTGGGCATTAATAGAGAAATAAGGAAGAACTCATGAGTGATGTTCTCTAATGAACACATAGATATCCTAGTGTTAGCCGACCAGCAAAATGTCAAATTTTTCGAGTCTTCGCGAACAGTGGATGGGATTAAATGGACTTACCAAGAGCAATAGACGATAAAGACGAATGGAGAGAGAGAGAGAGAGAGGGGGGGGGAGAGAATCGAAGAAATCCGTACAATCAGCACATCTTGATGATGAAAGACAATTCTTAAGACTGGTTTGAATTTTGAGTTTTCTTTCCGCTAGACCTGTTACCTTACGAAAGGTAAAGAACCTAGTTTGCCCTACTATTTACATTTCGCCGACGAGAGAACAAATGTATTCATGCCTTTCCCAAACGAAATACAAACTGCTTCGTCGAAGATTTGAATGTGGGTAACCCTTTCGATTTCCTTCGATAGTAACCGTTAAGTGCCCCTTCTGTATGAGTTTGTTTTGTTTTTGTTCTTTTTTTTTGTTTTTTGTTTTTGCTATTTTTACAACCTTGAAATATTCAAAATACTACGCTTTGATTCTGGACAGACCTGCTGGCGAGTAACACTTTGATTCCACATACATTGCACAAATATTGCACACACACACACACACACATGGGAAAGGCAGATAAACACAAATAGATAGATAGACTGAGAGAGAGAGAGAGAGAGAGAGAGAGAGAGAGAGAGAGGGAGAGAGAGAGAGAGAGAATAAAAGAAGTGCAATATTATTACAAATTTTTGTTCAATCGAGCACCTGGTAAACAAAAGAAAAATCAAATGCTAATAGGAACTTTAAACGCTTACCTCTTAAGCCTCGACAGGAAGGTCCAACATTTGCTTTCGAATGAGAATTATAGAATTAAACAGTGATCAAGAAAGATATATATATATATATATATATATATATATATATATGGGTTACCGATGACATGGCCTATAAAAAGAAATAATCTCTAATATCTTAAAGAATACCTTGAAAAAATAATACTCTACAGACATCTATCACACACACATACACACACACACACATACACACACACACACACACACACATGTATATATATATATATGTGTGTATATATATAAGTGTATATATGTGCATATATATATACATATATATATATATATGTTTGTGTGTATGTGTGAGTATATATATATATATGTTTGTGTGTATGTGTGAGTATATATATATATATATATATATATATATATATATATATATATATATATATATATATATATATATTTCGATCCCGGCTTCGAGCGTCCTGCGTGTCTAGCCACACTGGAGAGTTCTGATAGAACGAAACAGTCTGTCAGTGGATGACTGTATATATATATACATTTATATATACACGTATGTATGTATGCATATACATACACATACATATATGCAAAAAATATATATGAATCATAAACATATATACATCCGTGTATTCGTAAATATATACATACGTATATATATATATACATATATAGAGAGAGAGAAAGAGAGAGAGAGAAAGAGACAGAGAGGTAGCGAGCGAGAAAAAGAGAGGGGGTAGTTGTAGCAAAATTAAAAAACACTCCTTTTATTCAAAATAATATATATTTCAGCATAAGCTACTTCTTTGTCAATGCCCTTTATTCAGCAACAAATATTAAGCCTTATTGAACCATAATTCACCTTTTTATGTACTTGCACATATTTTAGTAAAGTATATTCTTCAATGATATTTGAATATCAACCGCTTTTGTGAATATACTTTTTCTTCTTTTTCAAGATATGTGATTATTCAATTTTGCAAGCAAAAACCTTAAAAGTTAAATAAGATCATGCGTTTTGCGATAAATCATCTTAGTAGCAAGAGTGCAAATTGTGTTTACATAGTTTCCTTAGAAACATCTTGTCATGGAGACGTCAAGACGACATTTGCTAAGTGGTCGCGGATAGTAGACAAACTTGTTAGGCTGTAGTTAAGTTAGACAACTGGATAGAAAAGGCGGGTTGTTACTGTGCTTTATGTTACTACTATTCTTGCTACTAAGATTTGCGATAAATAGGGTAATTCACAGTGATAAATGTTCTTCTTTAATACCATATATTTGCGTGAATATGTCTGGCTTGAGTTCAACACTGAGTGGTCATCCAGATTGTTAAAATCTTTTGGTACCTTCCTACTTTATGCAATGGAAGTTTTGAAAGCCAAAGGTTAACACTTTCAAAACAGAAGACTTTTTCTTGGGGAATAAATATTATTTCGTCTAACTAACTCCTATTAGAGTCTGTTTTGGCATATGGTTAGTTTATTAACAAGGCATATATGCTTGCACATGGGCAAGATTCGCAGAAATCCCGCTCACTTTGCTAACAGTTCACAATGCTTTTTCTTCTGCAAGAGCACGATTAAGCAAGAATGACAGATACTACAGTTTAATTCCAAAATGACTGATTTATGTTGATTTTTCCTCTGCTTACGAGAGTCAATTCTAGTGAGTTCTAAAACTATCGATATCTAATAGCTATACTATTACGAAGTCTTCCTCATGTATGACTGCCTTATATATCAAGAATTTTGTGAATTTAGAATTCGACACATATCTAAAACTACGATAATAATAGTTCCTTTTAATACATTTTTATGTCTCCATGATGGAAGTATGTTATGTGCCGTCTTGGACTAGGTTCTAATTTGACATTTTCTCCTTTTTATGATTTAATGGCGAAAAGAAATAACTCTATCTCCTTTTATCGGTCAGATCTGGCATCGGTCATATGGACGTCAGACCTGACCGATAAAATAAAATGTAGTTTTTTCCAAGCGGCGGTCGTATCGATACTGCTATATGAATATAGAGTGATGCGAGGAATATTGAACAAGTCCTGGATGCGGCACCCCACAAACCAGCAGCTGTACGGCCACCTACAACCCATCACGAAAACTATCCAAGTTAGATAAACCAGACATGCGGGACACTGCTGAAGAAGTAAGGACGAACTCATAAGCGACATATTCCTGTGGACCCCTTCACATGAACGAGCAAAGGCAGGACAAACAACTAGAACCTATATACAACAGCTCTATGCCGATACAGAATATAGCCTTGAAGAAGTAAGGACGAACTCATAAGCGACATATTCCTGTGGACCCCTTCACATGAACGAGCAAAGGCAGGACAAACAACTAGAACCTATATACAACAGCTCTATACCGATACAGAATATAGCCTTGAAGACCACCCATGAGCAATGGACGATAGAGACGGGTGGCGAGAGTTTGGGAAGCGCGACATGATGATGATGATAATAAATTGCTGTGACTAAAAGTTTCATCTTATCAACCAAAGCATTAGCCAATAACTATGCTGGGTTGACATCGGTTCTCAATAGTAAAATCTTTTCTCTTCCATTATTGTGAATTCATAATAAAAAAGTGCTCAACAAAGATATCTGAAGTTGATACTACTACTACTACTACTAACAACAACAACAACAATAATAATAATAATAATAATAATAATAATAATAATAATAAGAAGAAGAAGAAGAAGAAGAAGAAGAAGAAGAAGAAGAAATAATGGGAACGTTAGTAATAAAATTTTAGCGATCGGATACTTGCAAAAAGAGTGGTATAAAAACTAAAAAGAAAATCGCTCATACTCTAATTTAAGAGAGGCATGAAAACGAGAATTTAATTGAGCTTTAAGTACTTTTCGTAAGTCAATAGGATAAATCTGAATGTTGCTCTAGATCCTTACAAGAAATATTCTTTGAGATCCAATGTGCTAAATCCAAATTTTCCCTAGATAGCTACAAATAGTACTCTTTGTTAGCCAATGTGCTAAATCTGAATTATGCTCTAGAACCTTACAGGCAGTACGTTTTGTGAGCCATAAGTTTAATCTGAGGAGTACGCTCTGTGAGTCATATGCTAAACAGGACCTATGTTCGAGATCCTTACGATAAGTGCCCCTTTTTAACCAATGTGCTAAAGCTGAATTATCTTCCATATCATTACCGTAAGTACACATTGTGAACCACGTGCTAAATCTGAATAGTGGTCAAATTCCTTACAGTCAGCTCTTTCAGTGAGCAAACGTGATAGATCATAATTGTGATCTAGATCCTTTCGATCAGGACGATTTTACGGCCCGTGTGTTAAAATGGTAATGTGATCTAGATCCTTTCTGTGCCAAAGTGATGAATATGAATAATGTTCGAGATACTTAAAGGCAGTAACCTCTGAAAACCAATGTACAACAACTGTGTTTGAGATCCTAATGAGTAGTACTTTTGTGAGCAAATACACTAAATCTAAATCATGGTCTTGATCCATACGACATGTAATACTTATAAGCCAATGGGCTGAATCAGAATTGTGCTCTAGATCCGGACAAGCAGTATACTTTGTTAGCCAATGTGCCAAATCTGAACTATGTTCTTGATCCTCACATGCGATTCTCTTTGTGAGCCATGAGTTAAATCAGAATTGTGCACTAGATACTTACGAGCAGTAACTTTGTAGGGTATGCTGTAAAGCTGAATTTGGCTCCAGAAACTTATGATTAGAACTCTTTGAGAGCCAGTGTGCTAAATGTGGATTATGCTGTAGATCCTTACAAGCTGTATCTTCTGTGGACCAATGAGCTACATCTGAATTATGCTTTATATCTTTATGAGAAGTACACTTTGTGAGCCAATGTGATCTTAATCGAGATACTTATGAGCAGTAATCTTTGTGAATTACTTGCAATTCAGAATTGTACTATAGATCCGAACAAGCAGTACCTTTTGAGAGCTAATGTGCTTAATCTGAGTTGAACTCTAGATACTTTCGAACAGTATTATTTATCGCCCATGTGATTAATCTTACTTGTACTCTTGATCCTTACGAGAATAAACCTTTGTGAGCCATATGATAATAAAAATTATACTCTAGATCCTTACGAGCAGTACCCTGCGTAAGCTAGCGAGCCATATCTGTATTATGCTGTAGATCGTTACGAGTAGAACTCTTTGTGAGCCAAATTCTAAATCTGAATGGTTCTATATATCTTTATGCTCAGTATCGATTGTGTTTCCTATTCTCAATCTAATTTTTTTCTTGATCCTTTTACGCATTACTGTTTGTGAGCTGATGTCCTTAATCTAAATTATGCTCTGAACACTTACAAGCAGAACACTTTGTGTGCCATCTGCCAAATTGAAATTAAAGCAATCGCGTTCAATCTGAATTGTGCTCTAGATCCTTATTAGTAGTACCCTTTATGCTCGAAAGTGCTAAATAGGAATTGTGGCCTTGATCGATATGAGCAGTACTAATTGTTAGCAAAAAGTGCTAAATTTGTATTATGCTTTAGATCCTTATAACAGCAACAGTTGTTAGTCAAAATGGTAAATCTTAATTCATCTCTAGATTTTAACGAAAAGTTCTCTTTATGAGCCAATGTGCTAAATCTTAATTTGATACTAGATCCTTTGTGATCTCTGAGGTAAATATTAATGATATTCTGGATACATGCGAGCAGTGCGCTTCGTGATTCATTGTCTTAAATCTGAATTATGATCTAGAACCTTACGTGAAGTAGTCTTTGTGAACAATGGGCTAAATCTCAAGTATGCTCCAGATCTTTACAAGCAATTTCCTTTTTGTGCCACTAGTAAAAATCTCAGTTGTGCTCTATATCCAAACTGGCATTAAACTTTATGAGCCACGGTGCTAAAACCTAACAATGGTCTAGTTCCTTTGACTTGTACACTTTGTCAGTCTTATGATAAATTTGAATTGTGATCTAGATTCTTATTAATACTATTAATTTCTGAGACAATGGGCTAAATCTTCATCATGCTCTAGCAGTACCCTTTCTGGATGATGTGCAAAATCTGAATTATGCTTTATATTCTTAAGTTCAGTGAGTGTATTTGATGTGCTTACGAGCAATGAACTTTGTAAGCCAAAAAGCTAAATCTAAGTTGTGTTCAGGATCCTTATGCACAGTACCTTTGTTAGCTAATGTGCTAAATTGAATTGAACTATAGATCCTTTCAAGCAGAACGATTTTTGAGTCAATGCACTTAATATAAATTAATTTCTATATCCTTATGACCTGTACACTGTTTGAACCAATCTGCTAAATCAGAATTATGCTCCAGATCCTTACGTGACAATATACAAAATATAAATTATGCTCTTAATCCTTATGAATAGTAATTTTTGTGAGTCGATGTGCTAAATGTTAATTACGCCCTAGATCCTTAAGGGATGAACCTTTTTGAGCTCATAGCTAAAACTGAATTGTTCTCTAGATCCTTACGTGCAGCACTATTTATGAGTCCTGGGATAAATCTGAATTGTACACTAGAACATTCCGAGCAGTACTCATGGTGAGCCAATGTGATACATCTTGATAATGCTGTAGATCATTACAAATAGTTGCCTTTATGTATCATGTGCTAAATCTGCATTCTGGCCAAGATCCTTACGAACAGTCCTCATTGTCAGCCAATGTGCAAAATCCAAATACCCATTTTGAGTCATGTGCTAAATATGAATTCTGATTTAGATTCTGACAAGCAGCAAACTATGCTTGCCAGTCTGCTAAACATTGATTCCTTACAAGCAGTCCACCCTGTGAGATCTAGTATTTACAAGTAGAACATTTTTGGACCATCAGAATTGTGCTCTTGATCCTAACGGGATTTTTGCAATTTGCTCACAAAAGTACAGATCTTAAGCTTTTAAGTCATAATACAGATTTAGCAAATTATGTTCTTGATACTTACAAGAAGTCCTGTTGTATAGCCATATAATGAAGAAGCATAAGAAAGAGGCATAACGCTTTCTTTACAAAAATATGTCTCTCTTATCTTTATTTCTCGTAAGGGTTGAAGCTGACTGTAGGCGTGTGGGAGAGAGACAGAGACAGAGAGACGATAGACGCAGACACGGACTAGCGGTGGACTGCTATATTGACCCTTTCTTAACTCAGCTTGTGGTTTCATATTCAGGCCATTACATCTTTGCTTCCTTAACGAGAGGTTCTCAACCGGGGGACGCTGTAGGCCACTTGGCACAGCTCCCTCTGTGTACTCGAAAGTCGTGGCTGACCGTAACTCTGTAACTGACCGACTGACCATCACTGCCCATCGGTACCGGGGTATATATAATTTCATAATGCCTACTCATTCTGGTTGTGATTCATGTGATCTACTTCCGCTTGTCAACCCATATGAGCTGTCTTCCTGTTTACACAGCCGGAATATTCTGTTCCAGAAATTCCTGATTGAGCTCCGTTAAAGGTCAATATGCATCAGTTCCCTTTGTCGGCCATGAGCTAAATCTAAATATTTCTCTAGATCCTTACGAGCAATACCCCTTTCGAGTTATGTGCTAAATAAGAATTATACTCTAGATCTTTTGGCGAATTACCCTTTGTGAGCCATATGATATATCTGAATCATGCTCTAGTTCCTAAAGAGCAGGTCCTTTCTGTGCCAATATGCTAAATCTGAATCATGCTCTTATTCCTTATGAGAAGTGCTCTTTGTGGGACATATTAAATACCATCAATCCTACCGAGCAATACCCCTCGTGAATCATGTGCTAAATGTGAATTATACTCTAGATCCCTATGAAAATTACCCTTTGTGAGCCAATGCGCTAAATATAGATTAGTTCTAGATTCTTAGGAATTGTGTTTGGAATGTGCTAAATCTGAATGGTGCTCGAGATCCTTGCGAGAAGTACCTTTTGCGAGCTAATATGCTAAACCTAAATTCTGCTCGAGATATCAGTATGACTGAAAAAGTGTTGAAAACCTCATTGAATCAGGCGATATTATCGTTCAAAAAGAAGTCTCTCGCTTTGACTGGTCATCCAAAGAAAAATGCGTCAAGTAGACAAAGTAAAAGTAGCTTGGCTGAAGAACGATGAAAGAAGATAAGAGGAAGTTCAATTGCAATGGACCTGAGATATTAGCAATGATAAAAGTTATATTCTACTATTAATTTAGAATACTTCTTGATACTGTGGGTTTAAAAATCAGAGAGCAAGATTTTAGAAGAACAGTTTCGTGACTGTAATGACACGGGGTAAACTTCGAGAAGTCCCGGTAGTGTAAATGTGAGCCATGGGAGACGTAATCTTGTAACAATATTTAAAAAATGTATTTCACCTTTGTTTGGCTCGAGAATAAATATAATATTTCAATACTGCAAGCGTCTTGATTTTTTTCTAGTGTGAAAAAACATTTTATAGTACGCTACATAGTTTATAAACAATGTTATTTCCATTTGAAATTATTTAAAGCTGCCTTCAAAAGAAATTTCAGATTGAATTCTATATCTTAATGATTATGAGCTAGAATTCATAAAATGAGTTCAGGTTTAATTCGGCCTTTTATCAGACTAAACTAC